>LR990066.1:9649441-9926923 GCA_905147135.1 Blastobasis lacticolella
ACCGAAGTTAGCTATCTGTCCCCTGCGGTTTGTTCAGATTGAAAATGCTGCTGTCCTAGTACCCATATCAGGCAGTGTGGCAATTAGGTGACTTCAATTTTTTTTTATACCACCAATGTGGCAAACAAGCTTCCGGCCTGCCTGATGGTAAGCAGTCACCACAGCCTATGGACGATTGCAATACCAGGGGCGTCACCCACGCGTTGCCGACCCCGTAAAAACCTTTTAACCCCTTTCTTGAAAAACTCCATGTTGTACTCTCCAGGGAAAACCTCTCCAGGTAGTTAATTCCTGATACAACTTTTACTGCGACACCAACTCGGAAATTGCGATAAAATCAGCTGTTTCAAACGATTTAAAAAAAGAAATCTGCCAAATATTCTGGCGAGATACCAAGGCAGGACCGTGTGGAAAACTCAGCAACATCCGTGACCGCAACGATATGCCATGTTTCTGTGCTGTCATTTCAATAGAAATTTTCGCGTTGCTATGGCAACTTCGCCACCATCTGTCACGTGGCGTCGTTGAGAACAAGAATGTGTCAATAGAAATACTCTGACAATATAGCCGCGACGGTCTCTGGCTTGGTACCAGGACAGCATAGTCCCAAGTTAGACGATCCCACGATTCCTAGGATACCAGGACAGTATAGCTGCATATAAGTAGTTCTCAGGGTTGGAAGACCGACGTAGATAGAACCAGGACTGCATAATCGCTAGCAGCCTCTTACGCTCCATTTGAGTATCAGGCAATGACGAAAGAAACTCCTTTAAGCGAGTAAGGAGTGTATTGATATCTGGAATATTCTGGCTAGGTACCAGGACAACATGGGCTAACGTGGATGTGAAGAAAACTCCGCTGAGTACGTCGGTTGGCAAGCAGCAAGACCTCAGGGTCCCTAGAACACTGACAGGGTACCAGGACAGCATATTCGCTAGTAATCTTCCACCCAGGCTCCCTAGAATACGCTAACAGGGTACCAGGATAGCATAACCGCTAGCAGTCTTCCTACCAGGTTTCCTAAACACACCAGGACAGCACAGCCGCGCTCAATCTCTCCCAGGCTCTCTAGAATACGCTAACATGGTACCAGGACAGCATAACCGCTAGCAATCTTCCTCCTAGCTTCGCTAGACTATCTAGAGTACGCTAACAGGGTACGGCTAAGACACTCTGGCCGGGTACCAGGACAGCATAACCGCTAGCAGTCTTCTTTCCAAAGTCCCTAGAATACGCTAACAGGGTACAAGGACAGCATAGCCGCATGCAGTCTTCCTCCCAGGGTCCCCAGAAGACACCAGGACAGCATAACCGCTAGCAATCTTCCTCTTAAAGTCCCTAGAATACGCTTACAGGGTACCAGGACAGCATAGCCGCTAGCAGTCTTCCTCCCAGGGTCCCTACGATACTCTGACACACGCAATCTTCCTCTAGAATACGCTAACAAGGTACCAGGACAGCATAGCCGCTTGCAGTCTTCACCCCGGCTCTAGGACACTTTTGCCGGGTACCAGGGCAGCATAGCCGCTTGCAGTCTTTCTTATAACCGGTCCCAGGGCCTAAGACACTGGCCGGGTACCAGGACAGCATAACCGCACGCAATCTTCCTCTTAGAGTCCCTAGAATACGCTAACAGGGTACCAGGACAGCATAAGCACTAGCAGTCTGCCTCGCAGGCTCTGGGACAGCATAACTGCTGGCGATATTTCTCTCGGAGTCCCTAGAATACGCTAACAAGGTACCAGGACAGCATAGCCGCTTGCAGTCTTCACCCCGGCTCTAAGACACTCTGTCCGGGTACCAGGACAGCATAACCGCTAGCAATCTTCCTCCCAGCTTTCTTAGACTCTCTAGAATACGCTAACAGGGTACCAGGACAGCATATCCGCTTGAAGGCTCTCCCAGGGCCTAGGACACTCTGGCCGGGTACCAGGCGAGCATAGGTGAGGCTTTCAGGGGTCAGTGCGCAGGAGACTTGGCAGGCGAGGCGGGGGGCGGCGCGCTCCAGTCTCCCGCGTCTCCCTCGTACTGGGTGTTCTCCAATCTTGTGATTAAGCGTTCGTCCTCATCGCCGAACTCTCCCCCCATTAGGGAGGGCTCGCCTACCACCATTACGTCCTGGAAAAGGGGGGACAGGGGTGAGTGAAATTTCAAAAGTGAGGGCAAATCGGCAATGAGGTATCGGGAACTTTACTGCCCAATATATTCTGTTTTTCTTCTTTTTATGTTTTGGGTAAATTTATTGGAATACAACTACTTTTTAATTGACTAAATGATAATCATGCAATTGCAATGCAATGCATTGGCCGTGTGGTGTCCGGCAGAGTAGAATAGCACCAACCCCTTACACTCTTGGGTGTCGTACAAGGCGACTAATGTTTTCGAGGCAAAAGATCAAGAGTCTCCGTAGTCTGGAAAATGGGCAGCAGCATTTTCCATTGTATTATTTAAACACTGCGATCTCCAACCCGCCTGCCAGGCGTGGAGATTATGGCAATAACCTCCCCTTTCGTGGGAGAGGCCCTAAGTCCTGCAGTGGACTGTTACGGGCTGTGATGATGAATCATGCAATATTTACAAAATTGAAACTATCATGAATTAATTGAAAAATCATGTAATCTGCCCACTACCACTTAAGCCTGGTAATATTTCGGTCTATATGGGTTCGTCCTCAGATCCTTATTTCTGATGATGAATGTTGACGTTGTGGAAATAATAGTGGCCAGACTGCAAAGTTCGGCAGTGACAGACACTTTTACAAGGCAAAACACATACTTTGACATCTCTCACTACATGACTTTGCTTAGACGATCCAATCCAAAGCAATCTGCTTCAACTAAATAAACTTTCCATTGCAAATTGCAATTGCAACGCCTTAGCGATAGTTAAAATAACGATTTACGTACTCCTAAATCAAGATAACGAATCCTTAAAATTACGAATCGTCATTCGTCGCGAATCATCAAAAACCACGAATAGTCATAAATCGCCGATAATATTGAATCGGTACTCATCGCGAATCAAAAAAACAATCGCGAATCATTCATGGCGAATCGGCAAAATATTGAATCGTCACTTATATCGAATCGTAAAATTCACTTATAAATATCCACAGTTAATCATCAATCGTCATCGTGAATTGTCAAAGAATCGTCACTCATCGCGAATCGAAAAATATCTCGTATGGTAATGTATCGCTAATCGTTAAAAATTATAAACCACGAATTGTCAAACAATCGTCACTTGTCGCGAATCGTTATCCATCGCAAATCGGAAAAATATTGAATCGCTACTCGTGGCGGATCGTAAAAATCATGAATCGATATCCACCGTGAAACGTCAAAACATCGTCAATTGTCAAAGAATCGTCACTCATCGCGAATTGGAAAAAATCACGAATCATCACTCATCGCAAATCGATTTAAATTAAAAACCACGAACTGTCACAGAATCGTCACTCATCGCGCATCGTCAAAAATCACGTACCATCATTCATCGCAAATCGTTAAAATTAAAAACCACGAATTGTCAAAGAATCGTTACTTATCGCGAATCGTTATCAATCACTTATCACTCGTCGCCACCCATCATTCATCACCCCCCACTCCTCGCTCACCACCCATCACACTCTCCCACCCATCCCCAAACTCACCTGGCTAGCGAGGCTGTAGTTGGGCCCCGGCGACCGCTTCTTGGCCGGCGCGGGCGGCGCGGCGTTGGCGCCCGCGCTGCCCTTGCGCTTGCGACGCTTCGACGCCGGCCGCTGCGACTCTGCTGGGACAATGCCGGCGGGGATCTTAGTATGGGGCCATCATCATCACTATCACATGATGTTGACTACTAGGGATCGGCGCTGGACACCGCCAGGGGCCGGTCATTCTAGTAGGAAAGCGGTAAAAGACGAGAACCGACGAAGATACACGTGTGTGGATTTTGAGTGTCGGAGGTGTGTGTGTTTGTGGCATCGTAGCGCCCGAACGGATGCACCGATTTCGATGCGGTTTTCTGTATTGGAAAGCCAGTTTTATCGAGATTGTGAATAGCTTTGTTTCTCACCTTCTACCTCCCACTTTTCCCAAATAACCCAATTTCCCCTTATATCTCCCACTTTCCCCACACATCCCAGGATCTCCTTCACTTGCCCCAAATAACTCAATCTTCCCTTATATTTCCAACTTTCCTTACACATCCCAGTACACCCTTCACTTTTCCCGAATTACCCAATTTCCCCACCCATCCAAGTTTCCTCAACCTTTATCTCTCCACTTTCCCCACCCATCCATTGACGTAAGAATACCCTGTATAAGTATTTACACAAATAAATATTATTATATCTCCCTCTTTCCCCAACTCACCGGGCGGCGCGACCATCCGCTGCCAATCTGGAACAGGGTGGTCTTGTCTTGAGGCAGTCGCGCGGGGTCAGCGCGTACGCCTTGTACCCTCACTTTCCAAATAACCCAATCTCCCACTTTCCCCACACATCCCAGTACACCCTTCACTTTTCCCGTTTCACCTAATTTCCCCACACATCTCAGTTTCCCGGACTCGCCCTACTCTTCCCCGAATTACCCAATTTCCCCTCACATCTCCCTTTTTCCCCAACTCACCGGGCGGTGCGACCATCCGCTGCCACTTCTGGAAGAGGGTGGTCTTGAGGCAGTCGCGCGGGGTCAGCGCGTACGTCTCTTATTCCCCTCTCACTTTCCTCGAATAACCCAATCTCCCACTTTCCCCACAGATACCAGAATACCCTGCACTTTCCCCGAATTACCTAATTTCCCCACACATCCCAGGACACCCTTAAATTTCCCCGAATCACCCAATTTCCCCTCACATCTCCCTCTTTCCCCAACTCACCGGGCGGCGCGACCATCCGCTGCCACTTCTGGAAGAGGGTGGTCTTGAGGCAGTCGCGCGGGGTCAGCGCGTACGCCTTGTGCCGCGACATCAGCTCCTGCATCGGCTCCAGTATCACGCATAGCTGGTGGGGGGGAAAAGGGGGGGTGTTAGTGTGGGCTGACGAGTAGTAAATTTCTAGACATTAAATAAAATTGTTGGTTCAAAGTTGTTTTTACAGTGTTCATGAATTTTTTGGGTAATTCAAGGGCGGACGTTAAATAAGGACGTAAAACAATGACAGTGCCATTTTGACATTCTAAAGATTTTTTATGACATAAGTGAAAATTTATGTAATCTATTCATGCGGATTGACATATTTTGACTGTTGTGACATTTTTGATTTATTAATTCTGATTGACATATCTATTTTACGTTAATGATTATATGGCTAAATAATGTTGCGAAATTGAAAGATTTGTAATTTATGAATTTTGTTGCTGACATTATACTAATCAATTTATTTTAATTGAAAGTCCAAATATTGCATACCAGATGTCTGGTAAAGTGTGTGAAGCGAAAATTCTAATTTTATCACCTATTGTATAATACCACATTTTAAGCAATAAATAATATTCTATTGTATTCTAGTAGTCCGTTTCCTATTGGGGAAAAGTGTGACACATTTTGAGTACAGTAGCCGTATTCACTGATTCGAAACCGTTTCCGAACGATACGACACGAAATTCGTGAGTGGCGAATCCGCGTCGAACGATTCGAAAACTGTTATTCAGAATCCCGATAGATTCCACGGAAACTCTACTCTCTATAACATATGAAAATATCATCAAAATTAACTGAAACCACATTTTCCTAAGAACTTTTGCAGGGTCCTTTGTCGAATCCGTATCCGAATCCGATTTCCGAGCCATTGTGAATACAGCTACAGCAATGCCTGTTGGTACGGACGTTATACATGTCCACCTGAGCCCAAAAATACCCAGAAGGCAGAATGAATTCCACGACAGGTGGAGAATGGGGGGTCAAAGTACGGAACTCTGGACGGCCAGAAAAAAATATCATAGCGGATGTATTTGAACTCTTGAGTCAAGTTTGGTGTCGTTATGAGTAGGTAGGTAATTCGATGATGCCCATTAGACATACCGGATTTTTAAGGTTCTGTAGCAAAATATGACGCAATATCTAAAATAATAAACTTCAAGTAGTAAAACAATGCAAACAATCCCTTATATTTTTAGATTTTTCTATGAAAATTGGTTTATAGAAAATACGCTCTAATAGCCTATGTAATGTAGTTTATAAAAACAATAAACAGTAACTCTTTCAGTCTTTCTTCGTTTTAATATTGTATCTTATATGTATACATAGTACAAAATAAATTCGCATCCCACCGTCTGTCCCCATGTATCTTATGTTCGCTCAGATCTTTCAAACTACGCAACGGATTTCAATGCGGTTTTTAACAACAGATAGAGTGATTCATGAGGAAGATTTATAAGCAAGAAAAAAAGGGTAGGTAGGGGTAAAGTAGTATACGCGAACGAAATCGTGTCGGGTGAACAAGTTTTTGATATTGCAATTAACTATTATTGCAATACATACATACATAAAGCTTAAGCCTGTGTCCCACAGGTGGGGTAGGCAGAGACTATGGACCGCCACTTTGCTCTGTCCTGACACAGCTCCCTAGCCTCGCATATATTCACAACTTTTTTACATACATCTCCTTTTATTCTTGCCATTTCGAACCCTAGCTTTTTTGAACACATTACTGATCTGTAGCCGTATTCACAATGATTCGAAACCGTTTCCGAACGATTCTACACGAAAATTGTGAGCGGCGAATCCGTGTCGATCGATTCGAAAACTGTTATTCAGAATCCCGATAGATTCCACGGTAACTCTACTCTCTATAACATATGTTAAATTCATCAAAATTAACTGAAACCAGATTTTCCTAAGAACTTTTGCGGGGTCCTTTGTCGATTCCGTATCCGAATCCGATTTCCGAGCCATTGTGAATACGGCTACTGGTCAGTAAATGTTTGTCTGGGTCGTCCTCTTAAGGACGGTTAGTTAGGAGGATTAACTATTGTTAATTTTTATCAATTATTTTTTGACGATGTACGACTATTACTATGATTTATGATTGGAGGGAGATATGGTTATTCATTTGGCTATACATTTGTAGTATTCCAGTAGGTACTTAATACGAATGCAAACATTAAACATAGTTAGATCCGTACAATAACATGAAAGGAAAGTTACAAAATAGAAAGAAACTATGGCACAACATAATAATAAAATTCCACATTAAATTTTAATAATTAAGAACGCTCATTCATTTATTGGCCGTGTGGTGTCCGGCAGAGTAGAATAGCACCAACCCCTTACACTCGCGGGTGTCGTACAAGGCGACTAATGTTTTCGAGGCAAAAGATCAAGAGTCTCCGTAGACTGGAAAATGGGTAGCAGCATTTTCTATTGTTATATTTAAACACTGCGATCTCCAACCCGCCTGCCAAGCGTGGAGATTATGGCGAATATCTCCCCTTTCGTGGGAGAGGCCCTAAGTCCTGCAGTGGACTGTTACGGGCTGTGATGAGATTCATTCATCAACTCATACTACCTTAACACACGTTATGAACATTATATATATAATATAATATAATATAATATAGCGTTCCGGCTCTGCCTGGCATTGTCGAGCACGGTTCGGTCGTGGTTGGCGAGGGATGGGTTTATCTACGGCCATAGGGCGGTCAGCGTGTCACTGTGTGTTTCCTTCCTACTTTCCTACCCCCCTCCTTTTTGACGATTGAAAGAGATATTTAATGTCCTTATCAATAAAGAAATTTTGAAATTTGAAATTTAATTTGAAATTAATCGATGAATACGCCTTTCCGACTCACCCTGAGGTAGTTGAGCGTAGCATTGGTGATCCCCTGCCGCGTGATATTCTTAGCCAGCTGGTCCAAAGCCGCCTGGTCCGGGGGGTGCACCGCCGCCCGCGGGATCAGCTCCCGGTGGGCTCGCACCGCCATGTGCCAGGACTTTATGCGCATCAGGTCGTCGAACGTGAACTCCAGGATGAGACGGCCTTCTGTGCACACCTGGGGGTGGAGACAAAGATTTTGACATATGAATAGAGGGTTAGAAAGGGGCGTTTTAATACCGTCATCGTCATCACAGCCCATAGCAGTCTACTGGACTTAGGGCCTCTCGCACGAAAGGGAAAATTGTTTGGGGAATACCGTCAAAAGCCCTAAAATGTTCAACCAGTCTCCGGGTCCTTAGCGGGAGACCAACATTGTAATATGCAAAGATAGAATAAAACCATGCTAAGTCCGAATCGGCTATTAAATAAATAAAAATGTCTGTACGGCAACTTATGCCAAGTTTTTTAAACGTCATAGAACGTCTTTCATAAAAGTCATAACAATTTGATTTCTGTAGGATTGTTTATTTTTGAGAGTTATGACAAATATTATATATATTCTTTATTGTAACCAAATGTGATTGCTGTAAAACTTTAAAATAAATAAATAAATAAATTATTAAATAATAGGCAAAACAATTTAAAGGGAATTGCGGGAGATAATTTCCAGCATGATTAAATAATTTAGACAAACTAAAAGTCAAGTTCAAGTAAATAGTGACCAAATAACTGAATTTACAAGAAGGACAGACAAGGACAGATTATCCCCAGATTATTGCCATATCCACACTTTATAATTTTTACTACTGTCAGTCAATACGGACTCATCGTGGTCCTACACTATTGGACATAGAGCGCAGATGGAGCCTCAACCTATAGAGAATGTACACTGCCAATGTCACAACTCCATACAAATGACTCAATGTAATACAATAAGGTAAATTAAGATGACCAAGGCCACTAAATTTGACAGATTTTTTATGCTATTCTGTGACAAAGAGCAGACATCCGTTGCAGCAGCAGTGCGTTCTCACTGTGAGGGCTATGATGAAATGCCTCATGCTTGTAATTTCCCTGGCTACCTTATCCTCCAAACCGGAACACAACAATGCAAGCATCGTCGCTTGGCGGCGGAAATAGATAAGGCGGTGGTACTCACCCAGACGGACTCCTCAGGCTTGACAGAGTCCTACCACCTGATAATACCCAGATTCATATATCTACAAAATTAATTTTGGAAATCGGTTAAGTAGTTGCAGAGATTGGCACTAACATCCAAACCATCAAACATACTAATATTAAGTATACCAAATTTTTGTCAGATGGCAGTCCCTCCACTGTAATTACCTGATCTGCCAAATCCTGGATCATGGTCAAGGCAGACCCCGGGTCCTCGTGCGCGAGAGCACAACAAGATAGTTTTTAACGTTCAACTAATGTACATAACTCATGACACCTTACAGTAGAAGCTCGTCTAGTCTAAAATGACGCGCCCCACTACTTAATTAGTTGATTTCGATGTGTGAGTGCAAATATTGATAACGACACTTCATCTGTGTGGGAGCCAAAGAACGACGCGTGCTCCTACGTTGAGTCTCACCAGCAACTGAATGACCAATTACAACGGCATTTGTATATATATTGCGTCCATATTTTAAACTTGCTTGTGTGCGTTAATGCGATAGTGGGGCGCGTAATTTTAGATTAGACGAGCTCTACCTGTCTATTATTATTGACCAGTTTGTGTTATAACTGTTCATAGTGACACAATGCTCACCGTAAGAGCATCGGTTAGTATTCAAAGCATTCATCTGATGTACATAACTCAGAATGGAGTCATTGGTACCCCAGGATGGCGATTCTCGAGCTGTGACAAGTCAAATTCGACATTCATCTAGCCAAAAAACTGTATTAAAACGTCATTAAAATTGATCTTTGACAATATACGACTATCGAAGATAGTAGACAAATATTTTTTGGCTGCAATAGACATTTTAATGACAAAGTAAAGCAGCATTATCTAATGTCTGTAGTGGGGTAATTGTGTGTGCTGTGGTTCTGGGTTTTTGTCTGGTTTTATTCTTTATTTATGGATCTGTGGGTATTTTGTTGTGAAGATGTATGTATTTTTTTTTTTTTGAATATTTTTTGTTATAAGTGATGCTTTTGTGTGCACTACCTGTCTGTTGTTTTAATCCTGTGCTTCTCTCCATACCAAGGTTGTCTGGAAGAGATCACATTAGTGATAAGACCGCCCTTTGTACTATCTACCATATTTTTTGTATCTGTACTTGTGTTCTATGGTGTGCAATAAAGAGTTTTGTATTGTATTGTATTAATGGAGATACGTGTCTAGAAAAAATGTCGAATTCGAGATGTTACATTGCGAGAATTAGGCCCCTCGCTCGCTATCAATACAGAAATATATGTAAATAAACATCTGAACATACCTTAGTAAACATAGGCTTCCCATGGTGCGTGACCATGGTACAGTGGTCGCAGTCCAGCGTTATGCTTGTGTTGTGGAAGGACTCCTTGGGTTGTCGCATCGTGTAGTACAGTTCTGAGACACCGCCCTCGTATATGCTACGGAAGTACCGAGGTATCAGCGTCCTGCCTATCGCTGGAAGGAGATTGGGTGGCGTTAGTTGGTATATAAAATAATGTTTATTGTGTCTTCAACTTCATATATTCATTATTTATTACATACATCGTACATACATAAAGCTCACGTCTGTGTCCCACAGGTGGGGTAGGCAGAGACTATGGACCGCCACATTATTCATTCATGAGTTCAAATAGGTACTACACACAGTAAAGATAATAACTATTCCTTAAACTAAATTATGGTTTAAGCAATGTAGATACCTAACCCAAGTACTAGGTTAACCTGTAGCCGTATTCACAATGGCTCGGAAATCGGATTCGGATACGGAATCGACAAAGGACCCCGCAAAAGTTCTTAGGAAAATGTGGTTTCAGTTAATTTTGATGAAATTTTCATAGAGAGAGTTTCCGTGGAATCTATCGGGATTCTGAATAACAGTTTTCGAATCGATCGACACGGATTCGCCGCTCACGAATTTCGTGACGAATCGTTGGGAAACGGTTTCGAATCATTGTGAATACGGTTACTGAGGGGCTATTATCTAACTCAGTTGATAAATGAATTTTTCATTCAATAATTCTACACTACGTCATCTACATTGGCCACTGGCAATAGTGTCTACTAAATGAGAGTAGTGTAAGATATTTTAATATCAAATTCAGATATCCACTGAGTTAGACAATAGCCCTCCTGTATTGTAAGGTTACCTTCCACCGGCCTGTAACCTTGTAAAATTTTTAAGTGCATTGTTAATGTCATGGTCTGTATTGATCGGTTGAGTGGCCAGAAAGAAAAGCAAGAAAGAAAAGCAAGAAAGAAACATTTATTACACATGGACACCACAACACAATAATTTAGCAATACAAATAACATAATGTTTTAAACTATCGCAGTTATTATTACACATTTTAAGGGTATGTGCCGGGTTTCCTACCGCGACTGTCGGACGACGGTCGTCCCGTGACCATGATGCATGCAACTGTGCCGAAATATCGGGCTACTCGTCAACAAAGGTACGTAGGAAACCCGGAACATACCCTTAAAATGTACAAATAACATTTTTAAAATGTGCACATGAAACACTGACAGTTGAGATCTGGACAACTCAGCCTATAGGCTGAACTTTCATATCATTGGTCGTATATGACCAATAAAAATAAAATCATCTTGGCGTTAATGTCCCGGTTATGCTCTCGCGCACGAGGGCCCGGGGTCCGCCTTGACCATGATCCAGGATTTGGCAGGTCAGGTAATTACAGTGGAGCGACTGCCATCTGACCTCCATGCTATCAGGGGAACCTGACCAGATTGGATCATGGTTACACATCCAGTCGTCTGAATGTGCAGGTTTCATCACGATGTTTTCCCTCACCGTAAGAGCATCGGTTAGTATTCAACTAATGTACATAACTCAGAAAACAGTCATTGGTACATGGCCGGAGCGGGATTTGAACCCGAAACCTCTGGCTTACGAGTTGGATACTCTAACCGCTCGGCCACCGACGGTCTTTATATGACCAATAACATTCAGCGATATGCAATTGGAGAGGCTTTGTCATATTGCACAACTTTTGCTGGTAAGGACTCTCAAATGGCTTTGGTAAAATAGTTATGGTCATATTTGCCTATGCCTGTCCTATTAACTGTTATCCCAGCGATTCGACACTTATTCTATTTCCAAAGATGTAGAAAATTAAAAATACATTCCAATGACATATCGCTCAACGTATTCAGCATTAGACGACTGACACAGCCTGGCTAGCCTTTAACTCTACAGTTTGCTAAAAGGCAGCATTTGCTGTCTCTTATGCCCAATGGACTCGTCCCCTACCCCCAGGGTATTCTTTATATGATAAGTAAAATTTATATACACGAATATTATAAAATTTTTACACCTGCACTGTATTGCAGAGGAATATGATTCTTAAGGTTGTCAAGCACTTTTGCTCTCGCATTGTACAATGGGGCATTAGCTATACTTTAGTTAGACACTCAATAGACAGACCCCGGGCGCCAAGATGATTATGATCTGATTATGAATGATATTTAGATCATCATCCTCATACTAGCGCTTATCTCGACCTCTGCCAGGGTCCGCTTTCCTACTCATTCTCCTCCACAACGCCCACTCTCATGATGATGATGAGTTAGATAATTAATAAAAATACTTACTGTATCTCTTAGGTCCATCTTCTAAACAGAATGTGAGTGTGAGCGTCGCGTCGTCCTCGAAGAACTCCGTCGCGAACGCGTCCCACCATAGGTTGTCAGAGTCCTGGAATGTACGGGGAATTATTTTTAGATTTATAATATAAACTTTGTCAGGAAGAGGTCACGAAATGCAATTAGAGTGTGCACCATCCAACACCAATACTGCACATCACTTCTTCTCTAACAGAGTGGTATCAAACTGGAACCACATAATGTTGTGACAGCCGTGTCTGTGAATTCCTTCAAGAATAGACTGGACTAGTGGTTGATGTCAAACAAACTGTCTCTACTTGATTTCAAATGACTTTCAACACTGTGTGATATAGACACATTAGCAACAATACTGCTAAATAAATAAATATAAATGGTATAATGACATAAATTTCTATTTATTAGTGTAATGTGAAAGCAACTGTTTCTTTAGCCAGGTCTGCTGCTCTACTGTCAAGCACCAAACACCTCAGATTTTTAAGAAGATTTAAGAACAATAGGGCGCTGAGGAAAACATAATTGTTCTTTTCATTTTTTTTATGTATTAAGTACGGCAGACAAACTGGCAAGCGGGCCATCTGATGGAAAGTGGTCACCGCCGCCAGGGTTGTGGTTGTTTGACTCTCTACGTATGGCGATTACTATCTGACCCCCACGACTGCGACGACCTGTCAGAGAAAAGCTGATTCGCCGATTCTATCGGCACGGGGACTACGAGTAGGTCAGGCTGAATGGGGCCCAGGGATGGTGGTAAGGATACACAAATTCACACAATCCCCATATATTTATTAATTTCATGTTTACATTAGATAAGCTTATATTAGATAAGTGTGTGAGAAGTTGCGAGCCTACCTAATCCCGGGGTGACTTTTCAAATTTTTTTAAAGAATTTTACCCTTTCTGATCACAAACTCATCATGAACTCTTGTTGAGGAACAAGAAAATAAATTTTAATTTCAAATAAATGAAAAAAACAACAACAATATCATAAAAACGCGCCAACACGGCACTGCTGACAATTTGACATGACAACAAACAATGTCGACATCTGTGATCTGTCGCCTGTCATAGAAATAGTGATGTCGGAAATAGAACATAATCGAGAAAAATATACTTTTCCCATTTTAGTCTATAGTTGGTGTTAAGTTACTTACGTACATGAGTGACGGCGAAAGATTTAATAGATGGCGCCGCTGGTGTCCGTTGCTGTTATCGCAACGAAACGATAACAAATATTCATCAACGCAATAATGTAGAGGTAATCTAAAGGCTAATGCGCAAAATTCGCTGATTCGTTTGGATCACGTCGTGTCAAAATTTGACATACTTGTCATTTTGAGAAGTATTTGACCAATCAACAGATTTTGGACACAGTCGCATATGGCGCCATAGTTCTCTGTTTGAATCCCCCATTGGACAGTCAGTGCAAATTTGTAATAATTGTGATTGCGCAAATTACAATATATTTTTGAAAGTATTTAATAAAATACTTTTATGGAATATTGTATTTGCGACTTTCACAAATCTAAACTTCAAAAAAGCAAGCTAAAATTTTATAATTGCGAGATTTTGTAATTGCGAAATAATAGAGCATGAAACATGGATTAAATTGTAATATTAGATAAAATGAAAAAATTACCTCTGTCCTCTGTTGTAACCGTTTATTGAGTTCATAAACTCTGTAGTCTGGTTGACCGAAGTATGGCCCATGCCGCCTGGAACGAGAAAAATAATACTTTAAATATTTTAATTTCCAAATGATCACATTTGTTTTAAAGTCTAATCATCATCACAATATTATTATACAGACAATTACACAGTTGATACAGTTTGGATCCGGCGTCACATCGCCTTACTTCCTTTTTTTTATTAATTACTTTTAAAGGCTTTTAAATGTGTATTTGATCCAAATGAAGGTTTGTCTATGTCTACGTCAACATATGATAAACGGTCCTAAGTTGAATTCAGCCAAAGACAGTCCGAAACTCTACTAACACTCAACGATCCCGTGGGATTCTGTTACTTTTCAGGGACATACACAAGGGAAGAAAGTAGCTGAAAGTGTATGTAATAGGCAGCTACATTATTATACAGTAAATACAAAAAATTAACGCGTTTAAACAAAAACAAAATAACTTTTCAACATTTGTAAATATTAGGGTTTCACCATAATCTATCTATAGGACAAGTACATAATATTGCCGGGTAAACGTTATGTGTTAAATGCATAACATAAACAACTAGACCCTAGAGTAAAAAAACGTGAGTTGGCTTGTACGATGCCAGTGGGGGAGGGATGTATTAGATAGGACATGACGACATTCGATACAAAATACCTATACACACTTAGAATATAAGTTCAAGTCGAACCAATACAATCAACATCCATTTGTCATGTCCATTACGTGAAGCCGTATGTTAATTTTGAAGGTCTTCATTTCATTAACTGCAATATTTTAAGTGCTTTTGAAAAGAATCACTCGCAGTTCGGTTACGTAAGTGTGCTTTATTGTAGCTTGATTATATTATCCTTATTATACTGTGCGCGTGCCTTTTACTACCTTGATCCTACAGTTTTAGTTTTATATATGAAGTATATTTTTAAACATAATATAACAACCATAGCAGTAGGTTACACAAACGAAACAAGTAGCAATTTAAGTAGGTATATCGTAGCGAAGATTAAGGTATTCATAAATGCACAGCTTTCCTTTTAGTGAAAGCCAGCCTGTCTGTCAGTCATGCGATCAACGCTGAAAAGTTCAATTTTCAGCGGTGCGAGACCCTTTCACCGTTTTCTTGACTCAGGGTCTAAAATAGTCTATAGGTTATTGTAAAATATTCTCACGAGCTACACAAGACATTATCGAAGTTGTCGTCTAGTCGGTGGAGTATTAAAACTTAGTGATTCCTTTTACTTTAACTTTCTAGTGTCTATTGCCAGCACCAATCGCCAAAAAGGTTGAGCGCCTATTTTTGATACTTGGACGTCTGATTACAGCCATAAGGGTAACTAACCGCTGTAGATGTAATTTGTTATTGCTGTTTACACTTTTTAATCTGTTTAGATTTCTTTAGGTTAGAGAATTAGAATTCAGCCGTATTATGCTATCATTGCTTCTGTTAGTGATAGTATCACTATAAAAAATACAATTCACTCTGCGAATTTCTGCTCATATTTTAAAGAATCGCGTTGAAAGAATGTGATCTTATTATGAAATGTTGTATCATGCTTATCTGGTGTGTGCCTTTCACAAGTTCTTTGAAAATACCAGTCTAAACCTTAAGTAGAAGTCTTGGAACTTAGACTGGTTGATAATGAAGAATAATGTAGATAAATAGATTCATACTATGCTACAAATGCTTATTATTAAATGACTGTAACACAATGGAAGGCAAAATGTTTACGGTAAATAACAGTCGTACACACTGTGGGCCAACGCTACCTGAAGTTGGGGTCCGGCATGGGGTAATAAAGCTCCACAAAGTGATATTATTATGTCATGTTATATCATGCTTATCTGGTGCTTTCAAAAGGCCAGTCTAATCTGAAAGCGAAGTCTTGGAACTTAGACTAGTTGGTAATGAAGAATAATATAGATAAATAGCTTAATACTATGCTCCATTATTAAATGACTGTAGCACAATGGAAGGCAAAATGTTTACAGTAAAGAACTATCGTAGACACTGCGGGCCATTGCTACCTGAAGTAGGGGTCCGGCATGGGGTGGTAGAGCGGCGGCGGCGGCGGCGGCGCATACTCATGGTACTGGAGATGCGCGTGCGGCAGCGCATGCGCCGGGTGGTGCGGCGATATGTGGTGCGCGTACTCGCGGTACTCGCCCTCGCCGCCGAGCGAGCCCAGCGCCACAGGCATGTAGGCCACTTTGTCACCGCGCCATCTAGCCGGGGTGCACGAGAAGCTGACACGCCTCGGGCGTTATGCACGCCTGGTACTTTTGAACTTGAGTTGGTTAGGTTTCTTGACGTTTATTTTTTGTTTGCGCTTCTTTCGTTTAGGATAGTTTGTTTTTTATGGTTTTATTTTGATTTTGGAACGATTTTCTTTTTATGTATTCAGTAATATCCGTTTTGTAGAAATAATTTACTTAACACTAACTTTGGTCACTTTGGTTTTTGTATAGCCTTATTATCACTAAAATCCACCGTGTCACTGTTACAAATTTCACTGAAGCACTTTTGTCCTGTATTTGCATAAAATCGATAGGCTCGTATAACTCGTGTACGGTGCCGTCAAATTGCGCTGCAAACAGGGAAACGAATGTGAAAGGTTATTTAATACGTTTGGAAGACAGCCGCGTACGGAGGATATTCGGCGAGCGCGACCGCGACTGTCGCGCGAAGCTGATAAAAAGCATTTCGAATTTTTCGCGCGGGAAGTGCTCCTGTACCGTGAAGGAACGTCACAACTCCATTATATACTTTCCATTGATACGCGACTTTAGCCTTAATCCACTAGTCATAGGGGCGATAAGCGCGGCAGATAGCGGTCTAAACTGGCGGAGCGGCAACGTCGCGTCAGCTGGGCGCACTAGTAACGAGGCGCGTTCGGAAAGGTCAACATCGGTTACTATTTTTTTTATTCAACCGGCTATTTTTGTGGGCGTTTGTTTATTTTTTTATTGGTTAGAATTTATTGGACTGGTTAGTTCTGGCTATTTGTGAATTTTGTGTTTTTCTAGTGTTAAAATATTAATTGTGAGTTTCAATTCAATTCATCATCCATCGATGCAACTGTTTTATGTGGAATTTATTTCATTCTTTAATAGGTAATTTCACTTAAAACATGACGTTATTTAAATAATAATTAACAAGTACCTATTTTATTTACTATTTTAAAATTAACTGCATCATGTAAGTTCTCACTCAGAACGCGACACTTAATAGTGCAATAATTAATTCCAATCGACCAAACCAGTCAATTGAGCGCACAAAATAATTGACAACCTGTATTTGCTTATATAAATTATTCAAAAAAATATTGAGAAGACTATTGTTTTCACCGCGGCAAGGCCTCGGAACGCACGCGACGTTGCCGCTCCGTGCATTCGCGCCATACTTTTTACTGTTTCTTAGCACATAGAACGCTCATTACGCCGGCACGCACACACTGGCAACAACGCTGATATTGTTATATCCGTTGTACATACGCTCTACATAGTGCAAGATGTACATAATATACATTCCGTAAGCTACGATGGCCGTAGATATATAGGTAACCTACGAAGCTGCGCGGTTCACAAATCAAACAGAACATCTATAAATAACAGAGGAGACGTGTCCGTGAAATGCATTACTAACCAATAGGTAACAAGGATCGAAAATCATTGATTTGAAACAACTAGGAATCGGAGTATTCGACAAACGGCATGGCTGTGACGTCCCGTGACGTATGAACTAAATCGAGCATTTAGAATCGAGATGTTTCACTCGCAAGGAATTTGCGGAACGTCGCAAAATATTCCAATGCTCGTTTCAACAGTGACATCTATAAAACACGGATGTTTACTCTTTGTAATCAATGGATGGTATTCCAATGTATTGAATGGGCGTGTGTCAAATTATAAAAGAAGAGTTTTTGTTAAAACGGATGCAAGAAAACCGCTCTATAAATTATTAAAAATCTTTTACCGCACAAGATAGCCATCAACGATAGTTATCAAGAAGCAACACACAAGCTAAAGGAAAGCACAAATTTCGTTGCGAAATTCACACGGTTGTCAATCACAAGGGATCCCAAGCACTCGCGAGATCCGAACTAGACCGCCTCGAGTTGGTCGTCCGCTATCAGCCTGAGACTCTGATAACACTCCTAAACAAACCGTACAAGAGCCGACGCACACACAGCAACATTAAACTATAATCACGCAATTAACTGATAACTGGCAACCGCGACGGGAGCTAGACAATGCACTGGGGCGGGCGCTCGCAAAAAAATAAATTCACAAAACGGTAGACGTGTGAGCGTTCCGTCAGTCAGAGCGGAATGTGTGTCATGCCGGCGTGTCAATGACTCCGCACTCAGCTAGCACCGCACAGGCCACGGAGCGCTACGTAAACAGTGCGGGCACGTGCGCCGAGGAAAACTGCGTTCCCAAGTGGAAACCGAGCACCGCCGGCCCCGGCACCTGACCTGGAACCGTTCTGTGTACATAGCGTCCAGTGCACCGCGCGCCCGCCGCGGCACAAGCAATTGCGCGTAAAAATATCGCCTATCGTCGACGACCAATCGATAGTAACGAGAAAAAATACACGCGTACGCGGGAGCGCTCCGTGTCGCCGGCCACCGTGGATCATAACCGACCAATGCTCGATTTTCGAAACTGCAAATTGTGCGGATAGTATAGAAAAGAGAGCGCTAGCTTTACCGGCGCGACGGCGTACACTGCACCTATGTAATAATCCAGTACATAAGAAAAGTGTGCCGCGCTTGTGACGGACGAGTGACGAACTGTCAAGCGCTCGGCAACGCTCGGCTGGCATCGGATGCGCTCGGCGCGCGACGCGGTCGGCGGCAACTTCGGATATATTACACGATTAGATTATGTCAGAGTGATTAATAGAGAAAAACCGGTTGTTGTGTTAGGTCAATCACATCCCAACGGCTACAATAGACGGAAATCAAGTTTGACCACCGACAAGTGGTGATTTGGAATCGATGAAAGGTCATTATGATAAGATAACGTGAATATTTTATATGGCAAATGTTCTTGTCTTCTAATCCCGCCTATTAAATGCGTATTCATGTCACTGTGAGTCTTGATAAGATTAACGAGGTCACACTTACAAGCCAATGCACAGAAAATGCCTAAAGAATGACGTACTTAGTCTATTGTTGAAGAGAAAGTCAGTGAAAGCAAGCTGTCGACCGCTAGACGCTTCAACGGAGAAGTGAGTTCTGGCAGATACGAGAGAAACAAACTAAATTGAAATTTGAGTCGCCGGCTGCTGGATAAATTCTGGGTCAAAATGTTGTAAGAAACTCCGTAAAATTATAATGAGGAGCTGGAATTCAAATTGTTAGTTGATAATTACCGAAACCGTTAAAAGTTAGCATTGGTCTCGATTTTAATTTGATTATCGAACGTTCGAATCTGTTGTCCAACGATCTCGATTATGTTTATATAATGCACACCACTTAAATGAACACTAATATTTCTCGTAATAAATAAATAAATTTATAAGACTTTTACAAACACTTTAGCAGATTAATTAAACTAAATAATGAATATAAATGCGACCGCAATTTAATTATTCTATTTATCTTTCTATAACTAAATTCAACAACTAAAACAGGTTATAGAGCAATTCAGGTTATAATGTAAATTTGATAATTGCAGTATTTCGAAAATCTAAATTTAAAAATATATATTAATTTCTAAATCGAATTCACGGCTCGAAATTCAAATATGTAACGCTGATCATCTCTATCGAGAGGGAGCAAGCGAGAGGTTGTTGATTTAATTCATTAGCAGGACGAAGACGCCGCGACCGGCGTGCGAAAGAGATGCAGATAGAGGAATGCACCTTGCGTGAATGAGTGAAAGATACCGGCGTGTGACGGAGACGGGTTGACAGACGTGGCGCGTGCCAAAGCGAGACGGAGTCAGTCTGTTGACGTAGTAGTAGATGAGATAAGGGGCTATCAGCAGTTTAGCGCCCGTTTGCATTGCGTTCTATACTTGAATGTGTATATTGTTAGTCGAAATGACAGTTATTCGAAAGAAATTAAAAGGTTCGAATTTATCATTTCCAATAAATTACGTGATATATTTCTTATTATGAATATTTCAGTTTTGGTTGTGTCGTATTTGTCCTACCAAATAGTAATTTTAGATGTACAGTCGAGTTCATTAATATATGAGCATTACCAAGGCTTCAAATATAAATGTACATGGAAGGGTACTTATATATCTGAGCAGATTCTTCAATCAAACATATGTACATCGGCTCAGATATATAAGTACCCTTTCATGTACAGTTATATTTTAAGTCTTGAGAATGCTCACATATTAATGAACTTGACTGTACCTCTTGTTTTAAACTCATTCAAGGTCAATACTAGTACTCCTTAGAATGTTTTGTAAAAAGTAATAAACGTTATTGTTTCTGTGTATAACTGACGCATTAATTTGTAACTTATTAACTATTACGTTAACGTTAAAAATGACTACAAATATTTGTAGGCCATTTAATAGAGAACAAATTACTAGGTACTTGATCATTTTGACCTAGCCTCCACCGTTTTTCTTAAAGTTATTTAGTCAGTTATAAGACACTTTTTTACGTAAGTCACTCCTATAAACTCACGTAATATGGTAGTTATTTTTTTCAATATCCTCACTCAAATATATTTTTAAGTTAATTAAGTATTTATTTTGCCGTTGCCCATTTGCCCATATATTGAAATCTAGAATGAATATACTAGCCTTGCCACTCATTTGACTGGCGTGTCCCGAAATATTAAGCTAAACGAGGCATAGGCCGCCAAACAAATACATGCATAAGGCACACACACAAACAAAGATTATTATTACAGGGCACAGGATACATAAATAATAACGTAAGTGTAAAATTGTTTTCGTTTTGTTTAGAAGTAGAAATTTTAGATTCCTAATATTAATAATTTGCGGCGTTCACAGCTTTGCTAAGTTTTTTTTATTTGTTGTATTCCTGATACAATTACTTATTTCTTACTATTTTCAAATAGTTAAAAGTAGGTCGTCCACTTGTGCCTATACTTTTAAAGGATTCACTGTTAGACAAACATTTAAAAGTTGATTATTTCTTAACTTTTAACGTGAACATCAATTCACTATTCTGAATAAAATAATATTAACTATAATATTTTACTACTATAAAATTATTTAATATCGTCTAATTAAAATATAAACGTCCATAACCAATAATATTTTTATCTATCATGGTTTTTAAATATCTACTTTACCATCAGACATTTTAAAAACAATTTACGGGTTACTTCTCACGTGTCATGAGTAGCTCTAAAACCCAAAAACTTGTAGCCTAGAAACCCAAAAAATATGTGCAATATGTCTGATCTAATAATGCATAAATAACTCCTGCCAAACTAACCAGTGGTCATCATAAGTTAAGAATTATTATTGACAAGAAAAACAAAAAAGACATTCCAAAACAGAAAAGTCAGTTATCGCCTTTGTCATTTGTTGCGTGGAAGCGTGTTGAACTCACTCACACAGACGTGCACTGTGCGTGTGTAAGTGAAGACAATAAAATGTCTGTGTGTGTGTGCAGCGAGACTGTACGTATAGTTAGACTGAGCAGTTATGATCTTTCGTATACAGGTACGGTATTTTACTATATTATGCGTACGTATGCACAATCTACGTTATTAATTTAAAAAATTATCAACTGTTCATAAAAGATTATAAAGGTGAAACTCTAACATTAGGTTAGAGATAAAACACTTTTTATCTTTTAAAAGAAAATATAGATATTACATACTTTGGTCGATAAGTTTCGAATTTGGTGTAGTTTGACTCATTTATTACAGTATTATAGGTAGTTAATTTCCCATTGCACACGAATTTCACTAGATGGAGTTTCCCATCATCAAGTCTTGCTGCTGGTCTGAAGTTTTGCAGCAATCACATGGTTGGTAGTCGGTTTGGAAATCGCATTATTGAAAATATACAACAGAAATCTCTGTTGCACTGCATATCTTCCTATCTACCAAGGTCCTGGCTAGTCTGCCTTTAAGAATTAGTCGCCTTGTAGTACGACTCGCGTGAGTCCAAGGGAGTACTATAATATTCTAATTTTATTCTACTCTACATAGCTATTACACTATCTAATTCAACATTTATTTCGAGACCGCGCATCGAGACTTCGTAATATTGACTGGAAGAAATCGCGAGCCCCATAATGACTATGGCATGGCTTATAGGTTATACTTAAAGGTACACATTACACAACCATCATGGCAAATGAGCAGACAGGCAACCCCATGGCTAAAACTACAAAAATTAAAAGGTATTAAAAAAGTCAAATCTAAGAAAATTTGAAAGTTAGAAATTTAAATGATGAATTATGAGTTCATAAATTTTTTTTGGTATTGTGGATCATAGCTATTATCATATTTTATATGTTTTCATTTGCATCAAAATACGTGGCACAAAATTGAGCAACGTATTTTGCTCTAAAAGGGTCTGGCCAACGCTCACGAAAATTGGGGTCACCATAATATTATTTATATTTAGCAAACGCTCCATGAGATTTTTACTATTTTCGTGTTTGCCCAGATACTTGGTTAAAAATACAGTTAACCTCAGTAACTAAACCAAGAATAACGTTAATGAGAATTACATTTTTATTACATAATCATTGTTCTTTGTGTTTTTGTTTCTCTCAGAAATATTTTATAAGCTGCCGTAGTTATTTTTTACCCCCGACGTAAAAAGAGGAGTATAACTTCATTGTTTAATATTATTTATCCATACTGTGATAAGTGTCTTATTCTAATTGTCTGTTTTTAAGCTATGTACATAGATTTTATTCATAAAGTCATAACAAATTATTACAATGTCAAAATATAAAACTAAATCTAACTCTACACTAAACATCCGTAACAAATAGTACTTCGTATTGTCTCCAACTATTTTATTCTAAATGCCTCATCTCTGCAATAAATTCCAGGCACAGAATAAAATATAATAGAACCGAAGAATGTTCTTAATTAAGCGCGCTCTTGACCTAATTCACACTGTAAAGCAATTTATGCTCCCGCGACAGTGTAAAGACGGTCATTGTCAAGGAGTCCTAATTAGTCATTTGGAAGCTAATTGATTGCATGGCGTCTAATTTATTTTATATTAGCAAGCTCCGTTTGTGTTGCGTTGTGGTAATTTTTGTGGTTTTACATTTGAAATGCAGTGTTGGTTACGTAAATTTAACTTGTTCACATGGGTCTACAACGTCTAAAGGTAGAAACTGATCCGTCCATGTGTGTGGCTGTGTGCTGAACCCTCAATGCGTTTTTCATAGGAAAAGCAAAAGCCAGCTAATTACGAACTTAATATAATCAGGCTTCTAAATCAACGCGTTAGGAAAATCCTTACATAATTAGACTCAATCAAAACCTATTGGAGACTTCCCGTACATCTCAAACCATAAAATTTGGCAAAAAGCGAGCTCTAGCAAACGTAAAAGAAAAAATCGGGGGCCATGAACTTGTCAATATATTATTGTACAAATCAAGTAGGTAGGTATATTTTTATTAGCAGTTGATAAACCGAATTTGTCACACAATGTCTTTAGAAAATGTGATTTTCAAGCCACAAATAAATTTACTTTGTGCAGCTAAACTGATTTAGGTAATGTTTTACATTTGTTACTTCGGAAGTTTTGGTACCCTCAAGATGCGAGTAGGTACTAGGTACTCTACTTACTGGTTTTTACAAAAGAGGGTCTAGAGGGAGGCACTCATGCAAGCGATTGTTTTATTTTAGAGTATAAAAATACACAAGTTTCATGTCAAGTAGGTACCTATATTCCGCGATAAATGATGTTGTGATAAAACAGCGAATTTAAATATCAAAATGTGTTAGCCACAGTTTAATATTTTATATGTACATTTAATATTAATAATACTTATATACAGTATAATAATAATCTTTTGCTTTGAATACGAACTTGGTACTTGTTTGAATTTATTTACTTCAACCAGAATATAATAAAACGTTTCACAATTATTTAAACCGGCGTGTTGAACTTTAGATACTTAATCTAACTATTTAGATTTTATTGAGCCCATATTGGATCATGTGTGTTTTAATCAAACATTTCACTTGTTCCAGCAAAATATAGAAAAGTAAATAAAATATTGTCATTGAACTACCCACAGGCACATCACATTCTCGATTGTGAATAAAACGTTGCCCATCACTACTATATTTTTTTAATTAAGGATGCGTAACTGATTAGCAAAGAGATGACACCTTAAACAGCCTTCAGTTTTGACCGAAAATTCGTAATTTTTGTGACTCTTGCCTATATAGAAAAGGTATAGGTTATAAGGGACTATTTATGAATGTACTCTATTGATAAAAATAGTAAATATTTTTTACCATTTGAAGTATGAGACAAGTGCATCCATTGATTTTTCATTTGCGACTGTTGAGATGGCGTTATCGGCTACCCTTGGGCGCGAAAGGGACGACAACAATATTAATAGGGGTGTCTAAAGTCACCCCTCGTGACTTTATGGATCACACGAATGTAGACTATTTTTATAGTTTCTATTCCAGCTGTCATTATAAATGCGAATCCATGGCTGTTTGTTTACGTAATCCTTAACTTTTAAATATTTTTAAACCCTGACGTAAAATTACGGGTGTTCTAGACTTGACCCTATTGCCTATAATAGTAAATTACCTACCTACTTGAACGTAGGGACTCGGGCCATTTCGATACTTGCGGTTTTCTCTATTTATTTAATACCTTCAACTAGCGATCCACCCCGGCTTCGCACGATTATAAATCTTAACAAATTGTACAACCTTCCCCATAAATCACTCTGTCTATTGGTGAAAACTGCATGAAAATCCGTTCTGTAGTTTTTGAGTTTCTCGCGAACATACAGACAGACGCGGCGTGGGACTGTGTTTAACAATATGCAGTGATAATGATAATTATAGTGATTTATAGGACAATCGGTGGCTTATTGGCTAGCTAGTGGGTCTGACTCGTAAGCGAGAGATACAGAGTTCGATTCCCAGTGCCACCATGTTCCAATGACATTGTCTGAGTTATGTACCTGTACCTACAGTAATTAAACACTAACCGACGCTCTAACGGTGAGGCAAAACATCGTGATGAAGCCTGCACATTCAGGCGACTGAATGTGTAACCATGATCCAGTCTGGTCAGCTTCACCTGTTAACACGTTCACTGCGTAACAGGCCGATATCGGCCTGCCGCGGTACTTCAGCTGGTGCGGACGAAGAAAACTATGTCCCTCTTGCTGGTGCGAAACGATTATCTCAGGTGTTTGTAAAAATTCGACAGAGACAAATATATATTTCATCTAGCGGTCAAAATTGTAGATGTTCCCCATCAAAACATAACGGCAGGCTTTTATCGACCTACCGTCGCACTGGCGGTCAAAAACATCCGCTGAGTGCGGCAGTGGGCCTATTTCGGCCCGCCCTCCCAACAGGCAGCTGGCGACCCGATACTGCACAGAGCGCGCGCCCCGCCAGTTAGTGTTGTGCTATCTAACTGATCTGACGTAGCGTTCGATATAATCAACGATGGCAAGCAATAAAAGAAAAAGAAAAATTTTGGAAAATAGAATAATTCGCGGAAAATAAAATAAAAAAAATTTGGAAACAAATGTGCACGGAAAACGAAGCACAAGCGGTAAGTTTTGTTTACTACCTATACATATCAACATATCAACCTTAGACTCATAATGACGTGGGAATTTTTTATGTAATACCATCATTTATGAAAATGATTATTCCTAAAAACTAGCCTTCTACAGTAAATAGTTTTTGCAACATAATTTTGAAAAAAAATGCAACCAAAACCTTTGCGTAACATGTTTCCAAGACATAAGTAAATAAAAACATTTTTCAGTTCTTTTACGATAATTCTGTTTTATTTTCGATATCCCCTTATTTTTCTCTGTCCCATCACTACTAAAAATACTTTCTAGTGCGGTTCAGGTCAATATCGGCCTGCCGCTTTTCCTGCTTTATTTCTCATTTCCTGTTTGGCAGATCCCGGGGCGAATGAAACCTAAGGAAGTTGGGTTCAAGGTCATTCTAACAATATAAAAACAAAATTAATACATTATGTTTCCACAAAGTTATAGCAATTTAATCTATCCTGGTGCTGGTGGGTCTAGAAAGACCTGCCACGCACTGGCGGAAATATCATTGGGGGCGCATTTTGGCCCGCCGCCGCACCAGATGAAGAATTATGATTTTACTTGCCGCAGTAAACGTGTTAACGGTCACAGAGGTCCCGCGGCAGTCGCTCTACAGTAATTACCTGATAATAGGTAAAACCTGGATCGGAGCCCGGGTTGTCGCACGCGGAAGCATAACCGACGTACTGACACCAAGGACATAGAACATTAGTCAACTCTACAAAGAGCAAAAAAATATACCAGCTTAACCATGAATGTAGCAGCTCACTTGCCAATGTTTTTGGGTATAAGGTATCGGATCGAAATCATAGTGAGTAGCGTAGTGACCACCTGTCTACCTGTGTAGCGCAATGGCATGACCGCCTGCTAAGCAGGGGGTGCCTGGTTCGATTCCCAAACGGGCGTTGAATTCATGAATTTTTATCCTACCTATCTGTTCTGGGTCCGGTTATTTGGATATTTGTTAGCAGTTTAAGTTAGTACTTGAGTAAAACTTCGTTGTTGATCTGTCATATCTATAAATACTGTGTGGGAATCATTGTACTGCGCCGCCATGTTATCTGTTCATTATTTGATTTACAAGCCAGAAAAATAAACACTTAAGTAGACTAGGTAGTCGATTTAAATTTAATAAAACGATATCCAGTCCTTGTCAACACGCAAAAGGAGAACCTTTTTATAAAGTTATACTTATACTAAATAAACAAATGCACACCAAAATCGGCGAGCTACGCAAGTGAGGCTTAGGGGTGGATTGCTCTAGGGTTGTCAAAACAATCATAATTTGTTAGGCTTAATTAATGTACGGATCAAGTATCCATTGTTATTCTTGTTTGCCACCTTTGTAACGGCATAAAAATTAAAATAGTACGACATATTGCTACAAATAAAATCATCATCTTGGCGTTAATGTCCCGGTTGTGCTCTCGAGTACGAGGGCTCGGAGTTCGCCTTGACCATGATCTAGGATTTGGCGATCAGGTAATTACAGTGGAGCGACCACCATCTGAACTCCGTGACCCTGCTACCAGGGGAACCTGACCAGATTGGATTAAACTAATTGATATAATGTCTAGACTGAGCTGGGTTGCGGGCAAACATGTGCTAGCCGTGCTGATGTTGTTAAGGTCCTAGGCGGTGACTGCTTACCATCAGGTGTACCACTTCCCTGTTTGTCTGCTGTAGGTTGCACAGTTGTGTAACTGGTCTCGCGGAAGATCACCGCCGTGGCTACTGCCGTGGCTCATGCTGAGGGTCCTTTTGTTGGCACAGCAGAGCAATTCTGAATCGATGTATATTTATATGGTTGGACAAATTCACACAGCTAGCCTCAAAGTAAGCAATGCTTGTGTTAAAGGTGTTAGATAAGTGATATACTATTTAGATTTTTTTTAAAACCATACTTATTATACATACTACACCCAGACCCGTAACAGAAATAAAAATTTATCATTTCAATATCTGCTCGGCCGGGAATCGAACCCGAGACCTCTGCGTGGCGACCGGCATGTTAACCTACTGAACCTTTCAGGTCGTCAAGTACCTAGCTGTCTATTTTGTAAATTTTTTTGTACCTTTAGTCTGTATTCAAAGTGTGATTGTTGCGATGTGGTGTCCCAGTCAAGCAACAAATTAAAAAAAAAAAAAAATACAAATCGAACTAACATTTTCTACCTCACCAGAACACGAGCTAAATAAACCTCACGAATAGGTACCTCAGTATCTACCTAGATGTCCCGTCAAAGCTATGGAAGCTGGGACCACGGATTCCGCGAAACGGCTGTCGCCACCCTTGTACCACCCTCAGAAGCCACGTGCTCACCCCCTCCCACCCCAATTCACCCCTCTATAAGCACGTATAGTCTTACGGCTGTATACTTAAATATAGGTTACAGACTGTCGCCAATGACTTGGGGCTGAAAATTGTAATTTTGGTAGGATTTTGGGGGTAGAAGTGGTATTTGGCGGTAGATTACTGCTGTGCTAGTAGGTGAGGTCAAGGGTTAGGTCGAATATTTAGTTACAGCGTCCGGGTTACGATTTCTGATTGGCATTATTTTAGGAGACTCCTTAGTAGACGCTTTTGGAGACAAACAAAACGTTGTTCTACTCATGCACAACATGGTACAAAAAACGTTATTTTAGAAACCCTTAATAGCATTTCGTTGCGATAGTACTTGCATACACTTTTGTGTAGGTTACATATGTTTAAAAAATAGATTTTCGCTTTTCAGCCATATTGTAGACCGAAAAGAAAAGTGATTTTAATGAGACTGAAAAGCGAAACTGCCAGGAGGATGTGTGGCCGATCGGTTTTAAAGCGTATTATTCGGTAAGAGGGTCGGTGGCCGGGTGGTTTAGTATTCGAATTGTAAGCGAGAGGTACCGAGTTCGAATCCCGCTGCGGCCGTGTACCAATGACTCTTTTCTGAGTTATGTACATTAGTTGAATTCTAACCGATGCTCTTACGGTGAGGGAAAACATCGTGATGAAACCTGCAAATTCAGGCAACTGAATTTGTAACCATGATCCTATCTGGTCAGGTTCCTCTCGTAGCAGGGTCACGGAGGTCAGATGGTAGTCGCTCCATTGTAATTACCTGATCACCAAATCATGGATCATGGTCAAGGCGGACCCCCGGCCCTCGTCCTCGAGAGCACAATCGGGACATTAACGCTTAGATGATTATTTTTTATTATTATTGAAAATATTATGAAACTAAGTATGTCAGGAACGGTCGTCAAATCTAAAAAAATCGTGTTGGATTTCGAAATGAGTTAACCACGATGCCTTCTGTCTGTATGACCTAATGTTTATAATGCTTTAAACAATTGTCCTAACATGATATTCATAATATTGGATTGTCCTAATTATTTATTTTCGTTCAGTACCTGTTTAATGTTCTTTTTCTATTGGTATGTGGATTCCTACTTAATTTTTTTATAATCTACGAAAAAACAGTATGATATGAGCTAATATATCTATCTATAGACGCCCATAGTAATTTATACAAGATTTGGGTAATTTAAACAACTTTTGGTTGGGTAGGTGGATTGGTATTCTGTCTTCTGTTACGTTAGGTTAGTTTAGGCAAGTGTTTGACCTCCATCCTCCATCTCACCTGGTGGTAAGTGACGATGCGGCCGAGGATGGAGTATGCCCGTCTGGGAACAGTCTATTCACTCTGGCCTTGAAGGAGTCCAGCTGATCGGGGAAAGCTTTTTCAGGTAAAGCATGCTTCACTGTAGAAGGTCGAGCCAAAGCCGTATGTGAAATTCTTTACGTTAACTTTTCAAAAAATTCTATTAACCAAACTTTCTAGAATATAAAGAAGCGTGGAGATTACGGCAATAACCTTCCCTTTCGTGGGTGAGGCAATAAGTCCTGCAGTGAACTGTAGCCGTATTCACAATGGCTCGGAAATCGGATTCGGATACGGAATCGACAAAGGACCCCGCTAAAGTGCTTAGGAAAATGTGGTTTTAGTTAATTTTGATGAATTTTTCATATGTTATAGAGAGTAGAGTTTCCGTGGAATCTATCGGGATTCTGAATAACAGTTTTTGAATCGATCGACACGGATTCGCCGCTCACGAATTTCGTGTCAAATCGTTCGGAAACGGTTTCGAATCATTGTGAATACGGCGCTACTGTTATGGCATCTTTGGTTAATATCTTCCGAAATCGAAATAATGAATTTATTGCTTAAGTAGGTATCTAAACTTTACAAAATGGCGTCGTTTTTGTATCAAAAAGGTGCTTCCACGATGAGGAAGTGGAATGCACAAGAGAAAAGCCGTGTAATGCGCATGCATCTTGGGAACAGATAACTAAAAATAAGCTCGCCGCATTGCGTTGCACTGTTACAGAAACCGTCTATATCTACGTAGTATTAGATACCGGCTTAAATACCTATAGAAGTACTTTTACTAAGTACACTTTACCTAAGTTTGATTGATATGTACATAGATGTTTTTCGACGGCGACTTTGTTCGCATAAAATTCGGGTACTACGTTCCGGACCCGGACCCTAATTACGTAACTATATTGCTAACAATTATCTGATTTCAATGATTGAAATTGTTACTTTTGCGATTCCTTATCATCGACTTCATGGGTTCAGTTCCTAACAAAATTCTATTGTCATAAATGGACACTATAAAATCGATCATACGTAATCGCAAAAGTGACTATTTCAAGAATTGAAATCAGATAATTGTTGGAAACAGAGTTACGTAGCTAGCCTACTGATCACGTGGAAGCTAAATTTAATTTCGGGAAAAACTATAGTCAATGTTACGCCCTGATAATGTACCTTTCTACAGGTCAAATAATTTTTAAAATCGATTATGTAGTTTTTGAGTTTACCCATTACACACAAACAGTCGAATCTTTTCTCTTTATAACAATAGTACTTATAGAAGTAAAGATTTAATTATGTACACACTTTAATTTACATTCTATGAACGTTATTTCAAGGTTGAAATGAAATAAAATGAAATGAAACTTTATTGAAAATGGAGTTTGGGTTACGTGATTTTGCAGTTCGAGATGCAGAAGATATTATTCACCAAATTTTCTTCCTTTTCAGTTCATATCCATAATTGATCTACATTTTCTAATATCTAGCATAGCTTACTTCTAGAAACTTTATAATTTTCACATAGGTATGTTTAAAGGTAAAGTAGACTCCATACGTTGGCCCAAACTTTTGGCAAAACTTTGACTGGGACTAAGCGAGACTTTTGAACGACCCACTACATTTTTGCCTATAGGGGAGGGGTATGGTAAAGATGGAAGAATTGTCAAAATACATCGATATTATAAATAATACAAATAAATATCTTTCGACAATTCACACAGCGCCATCTAGCCCTATAGTAATCAAAGCTTGTATAAGTGTTATGGGTTGTGTGTATGGTTATATCGATGTAATATCGATAATTTTGTAAGTTCCTCTGTAAACAGGGTCCACATGGGTGATGACAGCCGCTCTACTATAATTACCTGATCTGTCAAAATCCTGGATCATGGTCAAGTATACCCCGAACCTATTGCGGGAAAAAGCACTAGGAAAGAAAAATAATAAATCGATACGTCAATCATTTTTCTGCGTTGCAGAGTTGTCTATGCATATTGTACATTTTGTTGGTAGTAAGTGAATTTACTTTATACTTTTCTCTGAATTTTGTACATTTTTGGATGGACACACATTACGTGAGTCCAGCAACAGTAACCCTGTGTGAATGCTACTAAAAGAAAAAAAATAATGCTAACCAATGCTCTTACGATATGGGAAAACATCGTAATGAAACCTGCACATTCAGGCGTCTAAAATATGTAACCATGATCCAATCTGGTCAGGATCCCCTGGTAGCCGGGTCACAGATGTCAGATGGCAGTCGCTCCACTGTAATTATCTGATCTGCCAAATCCTGGATCATGGTCAAGGCGGACCATGGGACATTAACGCCGAGATGATTATTATTTACTCCCTCTACATTTTCGTGTTGACCAAGTCTCGTGGAGTTTTGCCAACATGTGGAGCCTCCTTAAGTATACCAATCTTTGATAATCTACCTACTTTAATCTAATTAATCACAATCAATCAAAAGTTAATGTCAAAAATAGAATGATGGAAGATTACTGTGCGTAACATTAATTAAAAATTCCTATAAAAATAAATACTTTTAATCTAACGAAGGACGTGGCACCGAATCAGCGCGTACAGCCAAACGAACTGGCCAGCAACAGCTTACAAACAGCAAACTCCCAGACCCGAAAAGAGCAAAATTATGAAAAAGTAAAAATTCCATTTGTGAATTTCGAATCATTTTGATCGGGGAGCGAGCAGACGACACTCGAGCGAGCGTCTCACTCCACATAGTCTTTAGTTATGTACGTAGACTGTGTCCAGTGTAAGCTGGCCTCTCTAACGTCACCTCCACGCCTGAGGTGTACTAGCGTGGTTACGGAGCGCGCGGGGGAGGGAGCTCAGCTGGAACTGGTCTGAGCACCGCTGACGAATACATAGAAAGAGCTTATAGATAGATATAGACTCGGGGTGGCCGGGTACGGTGAGCAAACGAGTCGGCGTTAGAAAATTTAATTTTATTTTGTGGCTGGGGCGATGGTGGTTCGTAGGTGTGTAGCGCGGTTATGTACGGTCGGAATAGGAATGTATGAGGAATGATGTAAAAAACTACAATAAAATAATTATTTTAAGAAAAGTTACTTCTTTCTCAAAATTAATAAAAACTTTGAATTATAAAATTAAGGAAAGAATACCTCCTTACATACTAGATGAATGCAGGCTGTAAACCAAAGCACGCGGTTGTAACTCGGAAAATACTTGCTTTTAATTTTAAGTGTCTAATCACGAGAGCTGACATTAAATGAAGGTTAGGTATTGTTCGTATGTTTTGAACACAGACATGAAAAAAATACCAACGGATACTCTCTAAAATCATAAGTGAAGCATAAAAATGGCTGCCCATTTATGTTTGTGCGTGCTTTGACAGTGAATGGCGTGTCACGCGAAAAAAACAAATATAATTGGTAGCGGATTGCCAGACCTGGTGTATCTGTGTGAATGTGCAGATCACTCACGTACAACAAAATAAATTGTCATGAAATTGTCATACCGTGCGTGCTCTCTAGTGTACATGACGTCTGTATTTTCTTCAGGTCCGTGGTTTTGGAAAGCACTATCTTATCTAATGTTAGCTTTAGGGGATCCTGTTTTAGATCAACAACAATACAAGATTAGATCTTGTACATTGTACAAGATTACAAATGTACCGTAGAGTAGAATTTATAAATAAGAATTTCAATATAAATTCTTTCCAGAGAATTGAAACAAAACTAACAATAACTATTGTAAATTATACAACAGCTACATTCGCAGGAATAACAATAAAAGATTCACTTATATTGTATTTTCGTCACCGTTAGAACTCTAAGGGTGCATAATTTCAGACTATCATGGTTATTATCATCCATTTTAAAAGTATACACGACAAAGGTACGTGGTAGAAAACCCGGAAGGTACTTTTAAAGTCTCTTAGGGTACGTCCAAATGTCACGAATGCGTGTACGTCTTTAAATTGTTTCGTACGATGAAATGCAACTCGCTGCTCGCGCGCTGTTGCAGCAACAGCATGCGCGCGTCGCGTGAACGGTGCTAAATCTACAGTGATCCATCCTCGATCATAGGATAATTAAATTTTAGAATATTATTTTTAAACCTGTCCCGTTTATTATTAGAAAACTGCGTCGAAATATCGAGCTGCTTATATATCTACCTACTAAAGTGCACTGTAAGAAACTACCACCCTAACAACTAAATAAAAGCTCGTAAAAAACTCTCCAAAAACCTAATATTTAATTACGGCTCGCACGCTGACCGTACAAGCCGCTTCAGCACAAAATATATACCTACGTAGGTACCGTTCACCTACATTTATTTGTACACCCACACAGAGACAATTTTATGGGCAACGCACACACTCAACCGCGGACACACCGACAAGCTTACCTCTTACCACTACATGGGGCCCTGGTATATTTTATTTTACTTTACTCCGAGGATAATTTTGCGATTTTTAGATAGGTAGCCACCGACTAAGACGTAGGTGTTTTTTGAGGCATCTCCTTTTTGGTGGAACGGAAAGGTATTTTATAAGGTCCCCTCGTCTTGGCGTTAATGTGCCGGTTGTGTTCTCGTACGCGACGGGTCCGTCTTGATCGTGATCCAGGATTTGGCAGCAGGTAATTACAGTGGAGCGACTGCCGTCTGACCTCTGTGATCCTGCTAACAGGGGACAGGGCCCTGGTCCACCTTGACCATGATCCAGGATTTGGATGCAGGTAATTACAGTGGAGCGACTGCTGTCTGCCCTCTGTGATCCTCCTAACAGGGGATTTTGCCCGGGTCCGCCTTGACCATGATCCAGGATTTGGCAGCAGGTAATTACAGTGGAGCGGCTGCCGTCTGACCTCCGTGATTGCTACCAGGGGATCCTGACCATATTGGATCATGGTTACACATTCAGTCGCCTAAATGTGCAGGTTTCATCACGATGTTTTCTCTCACCGTAAGAGCATCGGTTAGTGATCAACTAATGTATTCATATGTACTATATTCTAATAGTGCTATTGGGATTCGAACCCGGGACCTCTGGCTTACGAGTCGGACTCCATTACCACTACAGGTATTTTATTAGGTACTTAGTATTTAACTACTTTTAAAATAAATGTTATTTTTTTATTCTTTTAAGGACAGGCTACCACTGCCTCGTCTGACGAAATAAGTGTCAAAGTGACTTCTTTTCAATAAAAGTCATCCATACGTCGTAAGTTGGAGAATGAAAACCAGCGCCATTGCGTCAGCCGTAGCATTATGCTCACGGCCCATTGCACTTCTCCATGGCTCGGTGATGACAATTGGCGTATTTTTTTGTCAATATTTCTTTTGTATTTCACTTTTGTTATGACAGACTTTAAACATATAATTCCATTAAAATACAATCGTACAAAGTCATTAATACAATGTACTGTACTGTGTGTGTAATGACTTAATACTAATTTTAACAAAAGATCTATGTCAGCCAAATAACCCACCCCTGACCGCTCCCGGTGCAAAGGTGCCCATCACGCTCGCTGCATTACCGCGTTGAATCGCAATGGCCAACCTCTGCACCAAGAACGACCTGGAGCGGGAGTCTTTTGTTATTGTGTTGTATGTTTTGTACTTTTGTGTCTTGAAAGTAAGCGCAATAAACATATTTTACTTCATCATCATCACAGCCCATAACAGCCCACTGCAGGACTTTGGGCCTCTCCCACAAAAGGGAAGGTTATTGCCATAATCTCCACGCTTGGCAGGCGGGTTGGAGATCGCAGTGTTGCAAACATAACAATGGAAAACGCTGCTGCCCATTTTCCAGTTTACGGAGGCTCTAGATCTTTTGTCTCTAAACATTAATCGCCTTGTACGACACCCACGAGTGTAAGGGGTTGGTGCTATTCTACTCTACCGGACACCACACGGCTATTTTACTTACTTTAGTCATTTTCCGTTTTCACATTAGACAATAACGATATCGTGGGACTTGTAGTTTCATACGTTTTCTAAAACTAGTAACGGAAACTCCGACTTGGCTGGAGCCGACCAACCGTCAGTTGCAGTCGATACTAATCCTTACGATGTACAAAATAAAGTCCACCCTCTGGAATGACGTCACAGAATTTCGTCACTCAGACGTCATTTCAGAGGGTGGTTTCAGTTGAAGATCGGCAGTGCCGCTGCGGGCCAGTAATGAAACTGTGTGATGTACTGAGTGGTTCAGTTGGTTAAAGAGCCGGTCTGCTACCCAGAGGTCCCGGGTTCGATTCCCGGCCGAGCAGAAATTGAAACGATGAATTTTAATTTCTGTTACGGGTCTGGGTGTTGTATGTATAATGGCTATGTATTTAAATGTACCTAGTCCATACATATTTATTATTTACTATTATTTATTACATATAAAAGGAGCGAATTTTTTTTTGTTATCCGGCAGACAAACAGGCATGCGGGCCACCTGATGATTATGTAACTCTTCAGACATACGGAACGGTTTCGTTACGTTTTGTTTTAAAGTTTAAACGAAAACGAACTTTTCGATATCTGATCATAAGGTTCAAATTCCTTGCATCATCTGGAAAACGATCCGATAACAGTTCCAAAACGAAATTAATACCTACGGTTTTGTCGGTAGTTACCTATAGAGTATGGAGAAAGGTCAAGAGAAGAAACAATCTAAAATCGAAAGTGAGACTTTTAACTGTGACTTTGGTGACCCAGAACCTAGTCCTCACGATGACAACGCACCTGCTTCTAATTCTGCGTTTTAGTTAGCTGCCTATGGACGACAGTAACCGCTTATTAGGTTCCCTACCGGAGACGTTTGTGAAACTAAAAGGGTTGCTACGTTTCCTGGAGGTGTTGGGATGGCAGGAACAATAGGATATCTTGAAGTGCACCATATCTACTCAGCTAGGGGTGAGCTCGTCTGAATGCGGATACATCTATCTATCTATCTACCATCAGGTTGCTCAGCGTCTAAGTGGTAAACCTTCTTCACTCTACATGCCGCAAGACTGTGGAGTTCTCTCCCGCATGAAGTGCGCGATAGGCAATCTATAGCAATCTTTAAAAAGCGTGTAAAGAAACATTATCTTTCGTTATGCGCCTGAATGTTCTACAATACCTGTATATATTTTATTATGTATATATGTATGTGTATATATATACTATTGTATGTATTTAGTATCTCATTTATAATTTATGTAGTTTATTAAATATTTTTTTTTGAAACGATTGCGCACGTCTCATCCCCTATAATCTATAATGTCTCTCTTCTAAAGGCCTGCTGGAAGAGATTTCTTCTTAGAAATAAGTAGTGCCTGTTGTGTCGTCTTTAATTTTGTAATTTCTGTATACTATATATTGTGTGCAATCAATTGTTAAATAAATAAACCTGCCAGGTTTCACTTTTCTACCTAGGAAAGCTTACAGACTTACTGAGAACGATTTCCTCCCAGAATCTTGGGTGCGTCGTACATTTCACTCAGAGCTTTACTACTTGTAGGATAAGCTCCATAGAATAGAGAACGTGTGACGTCATCTCTAACCGATCGCTTAAATATGCCACTGGGAACCCTATAATTGTCTCCGTGTTTTATGTACTTTTTTGTTGTGTTAAATGTAAATTATCATGTCGTGGCGTCCTTTGTAATAAATATTTTCTTTCTTTCTTTCAGATATCTTATTAGCATTCCTTTGCACTATAACATGGATGTCTATAAAGGCATCACAAAGGCACCTCAAAGGCCGGCACCGCATCGCTTCCCTTAGGTTACAGATGTCCTGAACGACGGTAGCCGCTTTCCATCAGGTGTACTGTACGTCTGTGTGCCTCCCTAGGCAATAAACAAAAATATGGCGACGTTCAATTCGAGTTAGGTGATCGCACCCCTGACCCACAAGGAAAAGCTGATTCGCCAGAGCCTCGTCCGTCTGTCAGCAGGGGTGCTGGCGCCAGCAGGTAAGGTTAGCTTGGGCCCTTAAGCCTACGGGTCTTCCGCCTCAAAATGAGACGGAAAACGCGTATGTGTCATACCCGCATACTCCGCATAGTCACCAGACACTGCGGCACGACGACTGCGCGCGTGCGACACAATTCAAGTCGTGCAGAAATCGTGTACGTCGGTATGGGCTTTACCTCTGTGAGATGTGGCCGTCAGTTTATATGTATATCGTAATTTAGTATAAAAAATTAAAAGAATACAACTAACCTGTCCACAGGCGGCGGTAAAGGTGCCATCATATGATGAGGCGGCATCGGGTGCGGCGCGTGGGGATGGAAGGGCGATCCCGGCGGCGCGAACCCTGGCGCCGGGAAGTGTTGCTGGGGCGGGGGCCCCGGCGGGAACCCTCCACCGGACCCTGGGCGGGCTGAGGGGCTGCCGAAGGGCCCCGGGGCGGCGTAGGGGGGGCCAGCGAACGCCGGGCCGGGCGTGGAGGGCGCGGGGGACGCCGCGAACGCCGGCCCGGCTGGCGAGCCGGCGGGCGGCGCGAACGCAGGGAACGGCGGCTCGCTGTTGCCCTTCCAGGCCGCCGGGACGCCCCCCGCCTCGTCCAGGGCCGGGACGCGCCGCTGCAGCCCCACCGACATCTGGATCAGGCGGGAGCGGTTAGGGCTTGAAGCTGGCAAAACGCGTTGGGGACATGAACTTGACAGCTTCCAGAAAGCGAGATGGAGTCATTATCCGATTCAGCCCATAACAGTCAACTGCAGAGGGCTGAGTGTAAGTTTTGCTTCGATTTTACTTTACTATCGCGTTTGTGTTTATAACAGTCCACTGCAGGACTAAGGGCCTCTTCCACGAAAGGGGAGATTATTGCCGTAATCTCCACGCTTGGCAGGCGGGTTGGAGATCGCAGTGTTATAAATGTAACAATGGAAAACGCTGCTGCCCATTTTCCAGCCTACGGAGACTCTAGATCTTTTGCCTCGAAAACATTAGTCGCCTTATACACCCACGTAAGGTCTACAGGTCAGGGTTGGTCTTTTCTACTCTGCCGGACACCACACGGTCATCAGATATATCCGATTACTGCTATAAAACCTTTCATATTAGGTGGTAGCTGACCTGCACGCGCAGCATAACGGTTGCGTGCGAGCGAGTGAGACAACTCTTTCGAGAGTAAGCGAGACACAAGATTATGTCACGCGCGACAAAGCCCGTCCGTCATGCTGCGCGGGCTGGAAGCTGTCAAGCATGGACGGGCTGGGGAGCTGCTTTGAAAGATTTCACAATAGCAAGGGTTTATGACTTCTCACACGCTCCTTTCGCGGCGCTTTTCTCTTAAAGGTAACTAAACGATTGCTGTTGTAAAAGCTTTCGAGGGCTGTAGCTTTCAAGCTTCCCATACTGTAACGGTGCGTCCAGATCTGACTAATGTCATGAAGAAGTCTTTTTTTTTTTTTTTTTTTTATGTTATCCGGCAGACAAACAGGCACCCTGATGGAAAGTGGTCACCGCCGCCTATGGACATCAGCAACACCAGGGGAGTCACCAATGCGTTGCCCGCCTCTAAAGAGACCTCTAATATACCTCTTGGCCGTGTGGTGTCCGGCAGAGTAGAATAGCACCAACCCCTTACACTCATGGGTGTCGTACAAGGCGACTAATGTTTTCGAGGCAAAAGATCAAGAGTCTCCATTTTTTTCAGTAGAGTCAGCATTTTCCATTGTTATATTTAAACACTGCGATCTCCAACCCGCCTGCCAAGCGTGGAGATTATGGCAATAACCTCCCCTTTCGTGGGAGAGGCCCTAAGTCCTGCAGTGGACTGTTACGGGCTGTGATGATGAATATACCTCTTGAACGATCCCATGTCATAGTCCAAAGGAAACACTGAACATTTTCACGAAGTATGAATTTAACTCCGATACAATGAATAAATAGACAGGAGAGAAGAGTCATACTCTTAAATATATGATGATGATGACAATCAATAAATGAACGAATGAACACTCTATTGCATAAATACAGCATACAGACAGTACATATCGAGAGCAACAGAGAAAACCACAGGCGACCCTATCGCTTGAAACGATTTCTTTCAGGCAACCTTTGGGTAGCGAACTATCAATAGGGTCATTTTTATACAGAAACTGAGAGCAAGTCCGTTCAGCGAAATGACACATTGGTGTATATTTATTTGTACATATATATTGGCCGTGTGGTGTCCGGCAGAGTAGAATAGCACCAACCCCTTACACTCGTGGGTGTCGTACAAGGCGACTAATGTTTACGAGGCATAAGATCAAGAGTCTCCGTAGTCTGGAAAATGGGCAGCAGCATTTTCCATTGTTATATTTAAACACTGCGATCTCCAAGCCGCCTGCCAAGCGTGGAGATTATGGCAATATCCTCCCCTTTCGTGGGAAAGGCCCTAAGTCCTGCAGTGGACTGTTACGGGCTGTGATGATGATATTTATATTATTATAGGTACACGTTTGTTCAGTAAGCGGCAGAGAGAAAGGAATAGGGCGCATTTCACGTACATTTGAATTTAATTCTCGATTGTTTAAATCTTAAAACAACACCTAAAATCTAAACGTTGGAGGGAATGTTTCGTGGTCGCGTAGGTACCTATAGAATAGTTTATGTAGTTGGATAGCTTTTTTAATTTATTTATCTATATCATCACATCACAGCCCATAACAGTCCACTGCAAGACTTAGGGCCTCTCCCACAAGAGGGGAGGTTATTGCCATAATCTCCACGCTTGGCAGGCGGGTTGGAGATCGCAGTATTATAAATATAATATAAATGTATAAATAATAATGATGTCGTAAATATATGAAAAATAAATTAAAATACCTATATAAGGTAAGTTATATTTAAATTTTCACATGTCAATTGATAAATGATAATAATTTTTTTAATGCCCGATGAAAAAAGCGGATGTTATAAGTTTGACATGTGTATCTGTGGCTTTATGTGTCTCGTCTGTGGCATCGTAGCTTCCGAACGGATGAACCGATTTGGATGCGGTTTTCACTATTTGATAGCGACCCAAGTAGCGATTGACATCGTTGAGTCGGATGCGAGAGCCAACGGCTTACGACGCGAGGATGCCGAAGACCGGGCGAAGTGGAGGAGAATAAGTGGGAAAGCGGATCCTGACAGAGGCCGGGATAAGCGGTAGGATGATAATTAGAATATAATTTTTCTAATGACATTTAATTTATTAAGAATTGATTGTTGACAATGTACTTAAATTTGATAAGGTGAAATTTAACTTAATTTTATTTAAATAATTGTCATATTTTCATTTTTGACGTATTGCTAATTGATTAATTAATTAATTTGTTATTAATGAACATGTAATAATTTATGCAATATGGAATCTAGATTTAATTGTTAAGATAATTTTGTTTTCTATATTTCTTATTATTTTGCAGTGCCCTCACGGGGTCACATGAGATACTTACCTACTTTTAAGATCTAATGTTATTATATTACCATGTGAAGCAATAAATAAATGACAATGACAATGACAATGATGATGATTTCTCTATTTGAAAACCGGTTTAATCGAGATGGTACTTTGTTTTGTTTTATTACAATCGTTTATAATAATGTATTTGTCAACAGTTTTCCGATAATGTCGTTTAGAAGTTGGCCGGGCAGTGACCTTGTTAAAGAAGCACCAAACTAACCAGATTGAAAGACAGATTCTGGAATGTGTAGGTTTCCTCACGTTGTTTTCCTACAGCGTCTTCCTACGTTTTCCTACGTCATCGCCCGCACAACCGCCAGGGTTAGTGTAGCGGATTTTGTCATGTTTGATGCCCATTATCGAAACGGATCTCATACATTTAGCGCTTCTTTTTGTACATTAGCGCCCATTTACGAACGGTTTTCATACAAAATCTAGTAATCTAGCGCTTTGTAAAGATATTTTAAAGCGTTTTCGCTAGAAGCGTTGTAGACACTGAACCGTACACCGCACTAAATTCCTCATTATTTACCTACTACAGGTTAAATTTTATCGAATGAGGTCACAAAATGCGAGTACAATTGAGTACGGAGACACAGAGATAAGTAACATTCGTGGGAAAAGTGATTTGTCCCTGATAAGAAGCATGAACTATTTAAATGAGACGTGAAATGGTCATGTATCTGATAGGTAGGTAATGTTCTGGAAAACACGTTTCTGTATCACTAATTTGTGTCCTTATGTTGTGAATCTTCCAGCTATCCGCAGGAGCCGCTTTAGTTCAACCTTTATAATGCGTACGGCTAAGAAACGGAACGCGTTGCCTGCGAGTGTGTTCCTTGATCACTATAATTTGAAGGCGTCCTCAAGGCTAGAGTGAATAGGTTGTTCCTAGACAAGCATGCTACATCATCGGTCGCATCGTGATTTACCACCAGGTGACATGGCGGTCAAATGCCTATCTAGACTAATTAAAATAACGGATTCACTATTTGTACATCATTCACTGAATGAACTTCATAAGTGCATAAGCTATAATGTGGCGTCTACCACGATCCAGGATTTAACAGATCTTCGTGATCCAGTTAGAAAACAGGAGAACCTGACTAGATTTGATCATGGTTACATATTCCTTTCCTCACGATGTTTTTGTAAAAGCATCGCTTGGAGGAGACAGAGGAGCTGTAACTACCTGATCTGCCAAATCCTGGATCATGGTCAAGGCGGACGCCGGACCTATTACGAGCAAAACCGGGATATTAACGCCAAGATTATTATTAAGAGCATCGGTTATTGTCCAATATAGTATCTATATTAATACAAATAAAGAGAAAATATTATTGTATGTTTCAAATCAAGAGTGTATCTTCAAGGTTGTAGGTATGCTACATTTTCGACCTCATCGTCACTTTTCATCAGGAGAGTTGAGGTCAAATGAAAGCTTAATGATAATAAAAAAAAATTTGGTTGTAATGGATAAACTCAAAAACTACATAGAGTACCTAACCTACGCTATAGTTTTCCTGAAATTGAATGTGGTTTCCACGAACCGGTAACCAAATTTTAAGCGGACGAACTCGCGGGCAAAAAAGATAGCTGTACCTACATAACTCACAAGGTAATTGGTATAGCGGCACTGATCGAACTCTGTACGTACTCGTACGAGTCGGACCCGTTAGTCATACTGATGCTATTTTCTAAATATTCAGTGGCACACGAAATAGATCACATTGCCCTTAGGTTTCATTAGCAGTAACCTAATCGACAGAAAAAGACGAAAAACCCCCGACCAAGTTCATATAAACTCAAATATTTTCTATACTACTGGACCGATTTTAATGAAACAAAGCTAAGAACCACCTCGATTAAACTGAAAATCGAGAAAATCGCATTCAAATCGGTCCATCCGTTCGGGAGCTAGAATGCCACAGACAGGTACACAAAGCTACAGAAACACACGTCAAACTTCATGAAAAGTTGACTCTATGTTTGTGTGGAGGTATGTCTCTTTGTGGCATCGTAGTTCCCGAACGGATTAACCGATTTCGATGCAGTTTTCTCTATTTGAAAACCAGTTTAATCGAAATAATGCCTAGATTTGTTTCACTAAAATCGGTTATGTAGTTCAGAAAATATTTGAGTGTAACTAAGCTTCATCGCGGCTTATCCGACATTTTCTATCGGATATGTTATTTCTGTCGGATATGTTTCATTGCCAATGAAAGGGCATCAATCGTACATGTAAACGTTTCGTTTGCCAGTTGTGAACTGTCAGTTAGGTTGGGTTATACTTTTTGCCGATACCGTGACCCAAATAGGGCTCTTTGTACCGTTAATAGTAGAAGAAAAGATGCACCTGCAGAGGTCACGGCTCTTATGGCACGCGAAGCTGGCACGCTATCCGTACCAGGCGCCTAAGACCCACTTTTCGGCTTCTAACGCCAGCACGCTATGTTACAAAAAGTTTGATTTAAAAGTTGAAACTTCGAAAGGCAGCGGGGAAGTGTGGAAGCGACGAGAAGCGTAGCTTTTTTTTACTTAATACGGCAGTCAAACAGGCAAGCCACCTGATGGAAAGTGGACATCAGCAACACTAGGGGCGCTACAAATGCGTTGCCCGCCTCTAAGAGGAGACCTTTAATATGCCTCTTGAACGATCCCATGCCATAGTCCAAAGGAAACACTGTGGCTGAGAGCTCATTCCACATCCGAATCGTACGAGCGAGAAACGTTCTTTCGAACCTTCGCGTGGTGACCAACAGAGGGCCTACGTAATGAGGATGAGTTCCCAGCGGTGGAATTTTACTGTGGGCACCACTCCCTAATTATACGTATATGTACAGCCCATTGTAGCTATAGTTTTGCTGATATTAAAAGTTTGACTGCTCATCACGCCCTGAGGCGTTAAATGGGATGCGAGGACGAAGCCATCGCGCCTCTAGACGTGACGGGGTCCCTGGTCCTGGTATTTCTATGAGTGACGGAGCACGGTGAGCAGCCACGGATCACGGAGAGCTACAGATGGACGGTCGGCTAACTACGTTGCGAACAATTCTCTGTTATCAATTATGAAATTATGATCAATATTCGTTTGTAAGGAATTCCGTAATAAACCTTTCCGTAACTGACCTATATGTAGTAACGGGCTTTTAACGGGCTTTGCCCCCACCAGTCATTCCCAGCTGCAGCTCCTGTGTAGCCAGGATCTACAGCAGCGACCACACACACGACCTGAGTTTTGACACTCAGACGCGCCCGAGGGCAAGCTAATAGTCTTGGAACCCGCAACAAATTGAACAAAAACTTTCCTAGAGAGGCATGCTTCAGCATCGGCCGCATTGTCTCTTGCCACCAGATGAGATGGCGGTCAAACGCCTGGCTAGTCCAACAACAAAAAAGAAAAAAAGAAGAAAAAGTAAAAAAGGTAGTAAGTCCTCCTCAGTCGTTCACTCTTGACAGAGTGGTCGTGGTTTCATGACGATGCGTCTTCTCTGGATAACGCAGCCCCCGCGATGCGCCTCCACTTGTTGCGGTCTTCAGCGTTACGGGAACATTCAACAATTGTACTACGTGTTGCAGCCTTTATTAGGTCTGTCCAACGCGTAGGCGATCGACCTCGTGATCGTTTGCCCTCCACTGTCCCTTGGACAACGAGTCGTTCCATGGAGTTCTGGTTTCGAACAACGTGTCCGAAGTATTTGAGTATTCGTATTTGCACAGTCGACGATAATCTTTCCTTGATGTTAAGCTCTTCCAAGATCGAGACATTGGTCCGAAACGCAGTCCAAGGAATCCGTAGCAGTCTCCGCCAGCACCACATTTCCAGGGCATCGATTTTGCGTCGGTCTTTCAGGCGAACCGTCCACGTTTCTGCGCCATACAGAAATATGGAGAAAACTAGGCTTCTCATCAGGCGGACTTTCGTGGTTTTGGTGATGTTGCGGTTGCCCCAGACTTTTTTCAGCCTATCAACAGCAGATCTTGTGATAGCACATCTCCTTCGGATCTCGTTCTCACATCCCCCAGTATTCGTGATCGTGGAGCCGAGGTACACGTAGTTTTGTACAACTTCGCAGTTGCCAATCCTTGAAATATCTGGTTGATTTAGTTCGGCTCGGTCCACGATCATCATTTTGGTTTTGTCTCTGTTGATCGCAAGTCCGAAGGAGAGGCTTATTGTCTCAAGATGCGCCAACAGCTGCTCCATATCCTCTCTTGATTGGGTGAGCAGGGTTGTGTCATCGGCATATCGCAAGTTTGACGTCTTACGGCCCCCCACTGAAACTCCCTTGTCCCATTGCTCCAACACAATTCTCATTATACACTCCGTATAGATGTTAAACAGGAGTGGAGAAAGGATGCACCCCTGGCGAACACCAGCCCGTGTCTTAAAACATTCCGAATCGACATCGTCTATTCGAACAGCCGCAGTTCCGTCCTCATATAGGCAGCGTATGAGATGAACTAGATGGTTAGGAACTCCCATATGAATGAGTACGTCCCATAACTTATGCCATTTTACGGTATCGAAGGCCTTTCTAAAGTCGACAAAGCAGATATATAGTGGGCTGTTGAACTCTCTAGACTTTTCGATTATTTGTCGAAGAATTAAAATCTGCTCTCTTGTTCCACGACCCCTGACGAATCCTGCCTGCTCTGCAGCTATTTCAGGATTCAAAAAAGCCTGCAGTCTGGTGTTGATGATATGGAGGAGTACTTTGCTAGCGTGGGAAATCAAGGCTATGAATCTGTAGTTGCTACATTTCTTTGTGGATCCCTTCTTGTGTAATGGTATGAACACGGAGTGAGCCCAGTCACGGGGCCATTTTCCTGTCTCCCAGACACGATTGCAAATAGTATGCAGCATCTCAACCCCGTATTCGCCTGCCGCTTTGAAGATCTCTATTGGGATGTTGTCAGCTCCTACAGCTTTATTAAAAAGGTAGTAAGTATAAATTTTTAAAAATCAAAACCAATCACGCTAAGTAATCTGTGCCGTGAATGTGAGCCAAAAACGAGTGAAAACTACAAGCGTTCCAAATTGAAATGAGATTTCCGTTGCATTAAAAAGAAGTTGATAAATACTGGCCGTTATTGTATTAAACATCTGTTATCAGAACCATTGTGATTTCCATGATTTGTGTGTGAGAAATGGCAAAAGGCGATCGGAAAATGCGCTGTAAATACCTTGTAGGTATGAAAACCTTATTAGGAGCGTCGGTAGCCTAGTGATAGCGGTATCCGACTCGTAAGCGAGAGGGACCGGGTTCGAATCTCACTGTCGCCATGGATCTGGATCTGGATGTTATAACTTTATATTCAAAGAGTGTCGGTGGCCGAGTGGTTACTGTATCCGACTCGCAATGTGAGAGGTACCGGGATCGAATCTCACTGCCGCTACCAATGACACTTTTCTGAGTTATGTACATTAGTTGAATACTAACCGATGCTCTTACGGTGAGGGAAAACATCGTGGTGAAGACTGAATGTGTAGTCATGATCCAATCTGGTCAGGTTCCCCTGGTAGCATGGTCACAAAGGTCAGATTTCAGTCGCTCCACTGTAATTACTTGATCTGTCTGGTGCACTGCACCAGGGTTTGCTTGTTATTGGCTTAACATTTATGTTAATTGTTATTGTTACTATAGTTTAATATTTAGCAAATTAAATAAATAAATAAATCCTGGATCATGGTCAAGGCGGACCCCGGGCCCTCGTGCGCGAGAGCACAAGCGGGACATTAACGCCAAGATGATTATTTTATTTACCGGGTTCGAATCCCAGTACCGCCATGTATCAATGACTCTTTCCTCTGTTATCTAGGTACGTTAGTTACACTAACCGCTGTAATGTGTAACCGTGATAAAATCTGGTCAGGCTTCCTAGTAACTGTGTCACAGTCTCACGAAGGTCTGATGGCAGTTGCTCTACTGTAAATTATACCTGATCTGCCGAATCCTGGATCATGGTCGATGCGTTATCCGGGCGCTCGTGCGCGATAGCATAACCGGGTTATTGCCGATAAAAATATGTTTTTTTTAATATAATTTCAGTGGATTTTTAATTATATTATGACTACGTTAACCAATACAATGAGTTACATCTAAAGGGACTAAGGAAGTAAGTCACGTTTCAGTGTTTTTCTCCTGAACATTGTAAATAAAAAGCTATAGCAGTAGGTATCTACTTATTTACAAAACTTTATAACATAGGTAGAGTATTAAAAATATTTTGTTTAAGTTTTTTTATCAGGGATACTTTTGTAAGTAAGGAAATAATACATACTTTTGCCATTTCATCGTTATTGACGGATATACATACAAACTTGGCTATGCATTACAAAAAAACAACTTAATATTTTACATTTTACATACAGCCAAGGGTAGTAAGGCAGTAAGTCTCATTTTAGTGATTATTCTAATGTATGCATTATCTTCAAAAGGAAGAGTTTTTTTCTATGTTGGTAGTTAGTAGTTGTCTACAGAGGTTTTTTTTATTCGAAATGAGACTTGTGTAAGTACTTTCCACTTTCCCAATAAAAAAATGCTAAAATATCGCGACAACGAAAATATCGATGTTCTGGGGGGGATTATGGGGCCCTACCACCATTCTTTAGGCCCAAGTAAACCTAATCTGCAGCACATGGTCCCACCTCTGACGTATTTTCTCTAAAGAGTTGTCGCGTCAGATGGTATTCGCCCCACGTAAAGGCCAAACAACCACAAATTAATGGAAGGTTTGAGTATTGTTTCCAGGGGTTTCAGGATCACTGATAACGCTTTCCTACTAACACCTCCAACTCCATTGCATTGGTGTCATTGATGCATTTAAAATCAAATCTTTAACTTTGCGTAAACTATTTTCGTACGTTTACATTTTTTATATCACTACTAGTGACCCGCCCCGCACGCATGGGTGATCTCAGAGTTTGGCTATTATAATATTTGTACGTATTACTAATATAAACCTTCTGGACGAAATATTTAAAAGAATAACAAAAAAACTGCATCAAAATCCGTTGCGTAGTATAACAGGAGTCTAAAATACAGATAGATAGACGAAGAAAGCGACTTTATTTAAACTATGTAAGAATAAACAAGAATAAGGAAGCCGGCAGATATGCCAATAACGCGAAACGCTTCCATATTTGTCCTTCGCCACAGTTCATTACCTACTTAAGAGAAGTAACTCAAGGGATACAATTGAATAGGACCCTTATACCGTAAGGGTTCAGCCGAACTTATACCTGCTCCAACTGTGCCGAGAGCGGCCCAACAGCTGATGCCGTCCTTATCTCTCTGGGGCATCGTGAAAAGGATAGAGCTATTTATAGAATTGAGAAGCTTAAATGGCGCATCCGAATTGACGCCGACGTCTCCAATTAACATCACAGCTGTTTGTATTTATTTACGTATTAAATACAGCTAGTGCTCTGCCAGCGGCTTGTGACCGGCTGAATGACAAATCTATGCTTGCGATAAGCAAGTATACATACTTGTGAAAGTACATTGTGTCTTGCATTTTCGTGCAGCGTTGGAGCAAGTTCGATTCAATATAGAGAATGTTGTGTATTCTTTTAAAGTCTGGAATACTCGAATGTCTCTTAAGTTCAAGGGTTCATTAGATATCATGCTATCCATTTGGACTGTCAAAGATTTGAAAGTGACAGCTTGGTCTTCAAGGAGCTCTTAAAGTTCAGAAGCATTCCAGTATTCGGGCGTTTGTTACAAACTAGCAGATAGCCCTGATGATAAGCTGTAACTGTAGCCGATAACATATGCGATTTAATTGACGAGTTGCAGGTTGCATCTGCTAGTACATTTTTCATCGAAACGTTTTTATCTGCTTGTTTATGGACCGAATATCTTGCATGTGGCTGTGTGGTGTCGGTTAGTGCACCAAACGAGTGTAGTGAGACTTCTGTAGACCAGATAAAGGCAACAGAATACACTGTTGTATATTTTTTACCACGCCGATCTCTACGTGAATAGATATTGTGGCAAAATACAACCCAAATAGTGTATATTACTAGATAATTATATAGACCGCTATAAATCACGGTAAAATAATTTGAATTTAAAATCACTTGGGTTGGATTATCTGAATTCTGAACAATGCTTTTTCCCAAACGTTGCAGCGATTGTTATAAAACTATATTAAAACACAAGTGACAGCTATCGTAATAATACAATTGTTACTCATAACATCAACGATTCATAAAGGTTAAGATTAACAAAAATGCAGAATCGGAGCTTTGGGTAATATGGTAGCAGAAATAGACGAGATACCCCCACATGGGTAGATTCCCGAAACTTTACATTTAAGTTCTGGAGTACTAGAACCAAATTGACGTAAGTTACATGTACATTAGAGCTGTTTAAAACATATAGTAGTTAATGAAGGCTTCTTTTAAAAACTGATGTGTGGTTTGAGTCCAGAGTTTTGAGGAGGAGTTGAGAGAGAATTAAAAAACAATTCAAGACCTATTATGACAAATGTTGATAAAACGAAAGTAATGGCTTCATTAGTATAATCAAAATTAGTCCAGTATCATTGTTGACACTGATTTAGTCCGGGTTACCTCTAAGTTTCGTGACATCACACCAAGGCTACGTTTGCTTGTTTCGTCTATGAATCGCAGTATAAGCTTCTGAGGGACTTCAATATTCAGTATTGTCAGTTAAAACGTTTGCGCGCATCTTTGGAAGTTTTTGGAGAGATTTCTGTGGTCTTTTTTTTATAGAGATTCGTGTTGTGGCTAGATATAACGTCAAATTCGAGATGTTGCATCGCAAGAATAGGCCTCCTGATAAAGCATAACATCTTCAAGCTTTTGCCCATTTGGAATGCTAAGTTCCCTCTGTGTCTCGTCTACGTATTATCTAGCATTATATTGTAATTTTGGAAAGTTCGTTGCCCGAGAGTCGTAAAACGCTGCATGAAAGACATTTGCTGATGGTGATGAACTGACAGGAATATAATTTAGATATAGCGATAAGTACCACACGAACACGGCTCGGCACGAATCAGAATTAATGTATGTGTTTGAAACTAAAGACTAGCTTCAGCCTATGTACCTAAAAGTACCTTAAGTTGCAATTTCATTACCTTTCTGGCATCGCGTTTTCTATTCTCAAAACATAGATTTCATTCTCAGTACTTTATGTAATCTGTGGTGTTGTAGGTGAACAGAATAGGAAGAGTTGCAGATATAGTTGATTCTTCAGGCAAACATTCTGCAAGAGCTTCAAAATTGAGCCTTTAAGAACTACTTAGCCCTCAGTAGGACGCACGTAGACGTTATTTGCGACTTTTACTGAGATCTATTTGGTAGCATCAAGTATGAAAGAAAAACATATTGCATCAACTATGTAGTTCCAGGAGTGGCCTCGGTCTCGAAGCATGAGTAGACAAGGAATATGGCGTGAGAATGGACGGTGATATAAAACGAAAAACTAAGACTAACGTGGATAGGTTTCATACGCTATTCTGACCTTATTGTTTGACACAGTCCCTCTAGTAACTAGTTTGTTTGATCCGATTGAGAATGTAAAACCATAACAAACTAATGGATTTGAGTATCCTCCACATCTGTAGAGGTTTGGGCAATAATATCCAAGTTTGACATGCGGGTTGAAGATCGCAGAGTTGAATAAGCTACTATCCATTTTCTCATTTACGAAGACTCTCTAAATAGTCGTCTTGCGACTCCATACGTTAGTGCTATATTTTACTCTGCCAGACACCACATGGCTAATAAAACCATATCGTAACATATCGGTATGAGGTACAACTTCATAGTATAGACCAAGGATCGTACACCAGAATTGACTTATAAACCGAAACAAATCTCGACAAATACGAGAATACGATCCAAACTAGAAAGGTATCCACAGAATCGAGAGAACACTACGTTTACCAGTCGTAAAACGTTCCCTCGGTTCAGTTTGATCTATTACTTGTTCTCTGCTATAAATAACCGGTGGAAACCAGTTTATGACCAATTTTTTTCCTTCTGCGCAACCAGTTCGTTTGCGCAATCACAGAGAATCGTGGTGCTTCTCTATGCGATCTTTGTTCGACAGGTGTCAAGGAACCGTCAGTTTGTGTTCCATGTGCTGTGACCTTGAAACTGCCCAATTAGCCTGTCTGACCACTGGCAGAAAACAATTGTGTCATACCTACCAACAAGTTGGTTCTTGGCAACACTTAGCGGTTGCAAGTGAACTAAACTCGTTTTGAGGTTACCTAAACACTGTGGGTGCTCCAGTTTTTTAGCTAACGATGTTGATTTGTAATTATGTTGCCTCACGTCTCTATTAGCTCGATGGACGCTTGTGTTGTGACAATTGTTTGCTATGCCAGCAAAATGTTGCTGTAAACGTTTTTTGGTCCTTCGAACCGGATTTTCTTGAATGAAACACCAGTTGTTTGTGGACGTCGAGTGTGGGCACCACAAAAACGGCGATTGCCACCGATAAACGGTTCAGCACGCAACAAACGAAGCTGTCATAACCTACAAGGTATCGATTCACAAAACATTCCCTCCTAAAAGAATGCGCCGCTTAAAAAAGGGGTTTGAAGGACCTGCACGGATGAAAAAAAAAGCTGAGAATACGAGGGATAGACCTCCGTACCTCTGTGGTTCGCTCAGCGGCCGCCCCACTCTCGAGTAAAGTCCTCGTTATGGGGCGAGCCACCCCGCATCTCCGCACAACAGAAATACACGTTCACTTACAATGTTCTTGTTCCCTTTCTTCCTCATACGAACATTGCACGCCGTTTATCCATTTAACTATTTTAAAACTACACTACACTGTCACTTGGGTCCGTGGGCTCACTGACATCGAAATTTTAGTCTTTTTTTTCTCCCGTGTACAAGCGTTGTCGCGGCGTCGGCCGGCCGGCGGCGCTTGGACGACAGTTTGACACTGGACCGCGGCACTGCGTGGGCACGGGCGGCTGCAATCCTTGTTGTTTTACATTATTTCACTGATTGTTGATAATGACGCCGCCTATTAAGTGCATGTTGACAGCGTCGCATGGCGGTCTGTCTCCGGTCGCAGGTTCGCGCGCCGCGTGTCGCTCGATCGCACTGAGCTACGAGCTACGCCGCGCGGGGCGCAGGGCGACTGCTTTACCTGCGGCGCCCGATGCCGCCCGATGCCACGCGCTGCTTTACCGACGCTGCGAGCGTACCTACAGGTGGCGCTGGGAGCGCAAGCGACTCGGCTTTGGTCGTTTTTTTGTTGTTATTGTTGTTTATTTTCCTGTATTTGTCTTTGTCCCTTAATGCGATGAATCATTGGTGGCTTGTGCTCGTGTTTATGCATTTTTGTGACAAGTTAGCTAATTACTATTTAAATTGTAGACGCTTACTTACTACTTACAGTTGGTAGGACATCATAATGCATAATTAAATTGTTTACTTTTGCACACACTACTTTACTTTACCTTGACACATTTTGATAAAATAGCTTTAAATACTCACTTACACTGTTTTTGCATCAGGCTTTATTTATTTTCTTTAGACATTTTCAATGTAACCTTAACTCTACATTTTTTATTGCCTTTGACACATTTTGCAATAACATTACATTACTAAACACAAAAAACATACAAATAAGACTTACACCGTTTTTGCTTCAGGGCTTCTTTTCATTTTACACACTGCAATTACAGTAGAATTATATCTTGATGAATCTGTATGCCTATACCTGTGTCACAAATTTCACTTTGACTTTATTTTCATAAGTAAGTAGATATTTATCTACAACGTGATCTGTTTTAATTTGGTTTATATACTGTACCTTTACGTAATATTTAAATTTAAATAACTAACTGTCCCCACCTTTAATTAAATAAGTAGTAAAACTACTTGCCTACATTAAAATTTAAGTAGGTAGGTACCTCATAATTAATTAACATTAATTAACATTGACGTCAACATTATCGCATTGGTTGAGCTGTAATGATAATGCTTGCAATAATAAATAAATAAATAAATAATCATCACAGCCACTGCAGGACTAAGGGCCTCTCCCACGAAAGGGGAGGTTGTTGCCGTAATCTCCACGCTTGGCAGAATATAACAATGGAAAACGCTGCTGTCCATTTTCCAGATCTTTTGCCTAGGAAACATTAGTCGCCTTGTACGACACCCACGAGTGTAAGGGGTTGGAACTATTCTACTCTGCCGGACACCACCCGCCAACGGTAGGTACCTACTTAGTTGTAATCCTGTAGGTATTGGCCACCTATGGCGTTGATGTCCCGGTTGTGCTTTCGCGCGGGAGCCCTAGGGGTCCGCCTTAACCTTGGTCCAGGATTTGGCTGATCAGGTAATTTTTTTTTATACCACTAATGTGGCAAACAAGCTTACGTCCTGCCTGACCTGCAGTCACCGCAGCCTATGGACGTTTGCAATACCAGGGGCATCACCCACACGTTGCCGACCCCGGTGATTACAGTGGAGCGACTGCCATCTGACCTCCATGATCGTGTTAACACCTGTAGCCGTATTCACAATGGCTCGGAAATCAGATTCGGATACGGATTCGACAAAGGACCCCGCAAAAGTTCTTAGGAAAATGTGGTTTCAGTTAATTTTGATGAAATTTTCATATGTTATAGAGAGTAGAGTTTCCGTGGAATCTATCGGGATTCTGAATTACAGTTTTCGAATCGATCGACACGGATTCGCCGCTCACGAATTTCGTGTCGAATCGTTCGGAAACGGTTTCGAATCATTGTGAATACGGCTACTGACTAGATTGGGTTATGGTTAGCACACATTCTGTCGCCTGAATGTGCAGGTTTCATCACGATGTTTTCCCTCACCGAGAGCATCGGTTAGTGTTCAACTAATGTACATAACACAGAAAAGAGTCACAGGGGTTCGAACTTGATACCACGAGGTACGAAGTACGAGTCCGTTCTTTATAATACCTCTATTTACTAGATTTTTTTGCTAATTGGATTGCCTTCAGGAACTTTAATCGGATAAAGTGCTAGAGATATGTTAGTACCGTTTTACGCCACATTCATTATTCATTTTAAAGGTATGTTCCGGGTTTCCAAGCGCGTACCTTTGACGAGTAGCCCGATATTTCGACGCAGTTGCATGCATCATGGTCACGGGACGACTAATATGTGAAAAATAACCGCAAAAGTTTAAAACATTACATTTATTGTCCTAACATCCCGCCGATTGGAAAACTTCTGATGAAAGACACTGGCGCCCTCTCACGGTCCTTATTATCTAGATCTAGACGTGATTCTGGGATACGTGAAAAACAGGGGCCTGAATCTGCCGGTATCAGGAATAAGGCCCCGTGGGCGACCCATGAAGCGATGGATTGACATTGCTGAGTCAAATGCGAGAGCCAACGGCTTACGACGCGAGGATGCCGAAGACCGGGCGAAGTGGAGAAGAATGAGTAGGAAAGCGGAGCCTGGCAGAGGCCGGGATAAGCGCTTAGACGATGATAATGATATCATAACGTGATTTTGTAACAGTACCTTCGTGAAAAGTCACTGTGATACTACCGTGACCGAGTGAAGTTCCTGGGAGGCCGTCATATTGACAAAAAATGGGCTTGTACATATTCTCATCATCATCTTGACGTTATATCCCGGTTGCGCCCCCGCACGGCACGCGAGGGCCCAGTGTCCGCCACCCTGGCTTGTACATATTCTATTAGCCAGAAAATATGAATAGAATAGAACAGAATAATAATTTATTCGACCTTTACATTGTTGACTTACAGTAAATATGTACACTGAGTAATAAAATGCCGAAACGGTTCCAGCTCAGCATATTGCCACAGCCGAGGCTGCGACGCTGGTTTTCAGCTGAAGCCTGTACTATTTTGACATTTGCGTCTTATCACCTCTAAAAGGGTTTCTTGTGAGTCCCCAGGTAGCACCGTGCTCTGGGGCCAACCCACAGACCGTGGGTCCCCCAACCCTGGCGAATCAGCCTTTACCTAACAGGTTGTTAGTCAGATGGTGCCCAAGTGACGATACACATTGAAGCAGTGCACTGCACCGCGCCAATGGACATCCGGCCTAAAATACTAAACTAAACACTGAAACACTTAACTGCTCAGGTCGTCAAAGTCTACCTAATGCTAGGTCGTAAATGACGCGCAGGCACATCGCCCTACCCCTGCGACAAGTGGGCAAGGGCTAGCCTGTCACGTACGGGCAGGGTTAAAGAAGCGGGCGCCTAGCAAGATCTGTTTCGCCATACTTAACAATGGCTCTCTTACAGGACGCTCGAAAGAGCTGACTGATCTTCTATACAGACGACGTACGCGTTTCTCCAAGAGGTGAGATGGCGAGGCTCCCGGTCAAGCGATATCAGGCAACGGTACAAGCTGTTTTAGACCGGTTCATCGAAAGGAGGAATGGAGTCGCCACAGCGTTCCTTATTTTGTGCCATAGTGGTATGCGAGGAATTTCAAAAGGCCATCTTGGAGGTGAGCAGAGTGAGCGATCGACTGATGTCGATCAAAGCGTTGATTCAGCGTACAACGTTCAACCTCATCAGCGTCTATGTTCTCAGTCCAACTGTACCGACACCGAAAAGACTGCCTTCTGGAATAGTTTCGAAGAAACCCTACGACGTATACCATCCTCTGAACAGATCCTGGTTGGTGCGGACCGCAATGGCCACGTGGGCCAAATGAGCGAGGAGTTCGGCTGTGGCTTTGGCTACCACAAATTAATAAATAAATGATTGATTTATTGAATCTGTTCATGTAACAAGTCTCGCTTGAATCTTTAAGTATTTTCGATATGTCGGTGATGGAATATGGTGTTTTAACAGTAGTACCGACAATTTGCCGTGGTGCCTTATATTAGGCGAGATACTGAGTAGTAGTCGGTTGAGGAGATCGGAGTAGAGTCGATGGCCTAGTGGTAATGCTATGCGACACGGAAGCGAGAGACAGCCGCCATATACCAATGACTAATTTCCGAGTTATGGACAACAGTTAAACACTAACCGATGCTCTTACGGTAAGGCATCGTGATGAAATCCGCATATTTAGACGACTGAATGTATAACTATGATCCAATCTGGTCTGGTCTGGTTACATTCCCCTAGTAGCAGGGTCACGGAGGTCAGATGGTAGTCGCTCCACTGTAATTACCTGATCTGCCAAATCCTGAATCATGGTTAATGCGAACCCCGTGCACAACCGGGACATGAACGCCAAAATGATTATTTAATTACTGAGTACTAGTCGGTTCGAGTCGTATTCGAACTTAATTTTGAACAGAAGTCGAATATGTTTGCGACTCGAGTTCTTTTTAGACTAAAGTCCATGCTCTGATGACTCGACTCTAGACTCGTGTAAGGTCATTGAAGTCTACAAAATTTATAACTCACGTTTATATTACTTAGGTATGTCAAGTTTATGACTCCCGCACTCGAGATTTTTACACTACTGATATTGCTACTACTTCACTGAGTGGTGAGACCTGGCAAAGAATGCAGTGCAGTGGGTGCACGGGTCCTAAAAAATTCTGTATAATTATATTGTAGCAGGACGACATTTGGCTCTGTTAGGACCGTAGCAAGGGGAAGGATGTGGTCTCTGCCTAACCTTACGAGAATAACCTAACCGACAGTAAAAGTCGTCCAATTTTACTTAAACTCAAATATTGTCTAAACTATTGGACCGATTTTAATGAAACATAGCTAAGAACCATCTCGGTTACACTTGTTTTCAAATAAAGAAAACCGCATCCAAATCCGTTCGGGAGTTACGATGCGACAGACAGACATTCAAAGCCACAAAGTCTTCGCTGGAAAATGCGCAGCAGTGATTTCCATTTTTATATACAAAACTGCAATGTCCAGCCCGCCTGCCAAGCGTAGAGATTATGGCACTAACCTCCCCCTCTCGTGGGAGAGGCCCTAATTCCTGCAGTAGACTGTTATGGGCTGTAATGATGACGTATGACAGTTGGCTGAGGTTTCTCAGTCACCGATAACAATGCTGACCACATCAGCACGAAACGATGACTGTCTCACGTCCAGCAGTGGACAATTACGGGCTGTTAATGACAATTAATGATGGATTTATAATTTGATTAGTTGTTTGTCTTGGTCACAGACTTAACAAAAGAAAAAAAATTTCATTTTTCGTTAATAAGTCCTCGGAAATATTACGCCTTGAGAAAATTGTTTAGCAAAATTTTTGCAATAACATTTGTCGCAGTTGAATAGATTAGGCGCTTACAGCCTCTCCGTGACGAACTTACTTGAGAGGCGATCGGCAATACATTAAAATGTGCTTGACTTATTATACTCACAGCCTATTGAACGCAATGCGTTGACTTGGCAAAGAGAAGTGTCTTATTTGTTTACAAATAGGTTCGGGTATATTGAATCACTGTGTGACCAGCAGACAACCCACTAGATGGAAAGTTTTTTTTATAATTAGACTATCCAGGCATTTGACCGCTATCTCAGCTCGTGGTAAGTGACGATGTGGCCTATGATGGATTATGGTTGTCTAGGAACAGCCTATGCACTCTGGCTTTGAAGGCTAGATTATAATTATTAGGGAACACACACAGGTAACGCGATCGATTCCTTGCCGTACGCATTATATAGGTTGAACTAAAGCGGCTCGTGCGGATAGCTGAAAGATCCACGACATAAGGATGAAGCGCTTGCCCGGATCACGTCTCCCGAGGGCGGAAAGGGGCCGGCGGAATGAGCAAGTTGTAGATTTATGCACTTTAGTTCATGTAAAAAATCACTTTGGCACCAATATTCCGGTATTAGGTACTGTTTTGCGTCCCGGTTGTGCTCTCGAGGGCCGGAGTCCGCCTTGACAATGATCCACAATTTGGCAGATCATGGGGAATTCCGTGACCTTGTTTAGAAAGTAATAATTTTGTTTTATCTGTGATAAGGGAATCTAAAAAACTAATTAAAGTAAAGTAAAGAAATTACTAGATATTTAACGCATATCATTCCGTGAAACAACAGTAACGTACATCTAAAGTTTCCCTTCGTAATCTTTTACACTGTAAGATCCAAGGTAAAACCAGCCGTTTGTTATTATTGTGTTCCGAGAAATTCCAGATAATGAATTGTCATAGTTGGATTCTGCGTCATTCTCGTGTCGTGTTGCCTACACTCTGTGGATACACAGATAACGACAGGAATAACTAGATAGAATAGGTACCTACAGTTTATACGTTCAGGGCTGATCTTTCAATCCTCAGAAAAACATATCAGTCTGATAAGTTATTGTATGACTAAAATGGAATCGTATCGTTACTTCTCAATTATGTGGAATCATAGTTTGTTTTAATTTGTTACATAGTATATTACAGTCTGTTAGCAGTATGGTATCAAACCATAATAGTTCGGTTCAAACGACACAGATGACGCTATCTTGTGAAACGGACTCGCGTAGGAGTCACGTGGTCGCGGGCCGGCCCTGCGCTGAAAAGCAAGGGCGAGACATTCGAACGTTAGCTGTCAGTGAACCGAGGGGTTGTATCACCAGACAACCAATTCTTATTAGCCTTACTATTTCTTACGTTAATTGTTTTATCATAAGTTTATTATCATTAAGTTTGCCAAAGCCCATACTCTTAATAATATACCGATTTAAGTAACACATGGTTTGTATATATTTCTGATCCTAACATATATCGGGCAGATAAATGTTATCTTCTGCGGAGGATACTCCATACACTTTAATGACAGCTTTCATAATGGACGTTAATAAATAAAAATAATCATCTTGGCGTTAATGTCCCGGTTATACTCGCACACGAGGGCCCGGGATCCGCCTTGACCATGATCCAGGGTTTAAAGGCTCAGGTAATTACAGTGGAGCGACTGCCATCTGACCTCCGCGACCCTGCTACCAGGGGAACCTGACCAGATTGGATCACGGTTACACATCCAGTCGCCTGAATGTGCAGGTTTAACCACGATGTTTTCCCTCACCGTATGAGCATCGGTTAGTATTTAGCTAATGTACACATCTCAGAAAAGAGTCGGTGCGGCCGCAGTGGGATTCGAACCCGGTACCTCTCGCTTACGAGTCGGATACCGCAACCTCTCGGCCAGCGACGCCCCTTACATCACATGTAAGACAATTAAACGAGAATGAACAGCGAATCGAAAATAAAGCTTTATCGTCCAGATCCACATCCATTATCATGCAGTATCAGCAACACCTGTGAATCAGAGCGCTTGTCTTTACCACACATGCGAACGTGCGCCTGCGCACACAAATATCACAAGCAATAAGGTAAAGGCATCTAATATGTACCACGGTATTCGAAATCGGCACACATTTTATTTATTAAAACTTCATGCACTTAATGGGACAATGGCGGACTTAGAGCTACCTTAAAAATATCCTTATCTACTAGTCAACCAAGAGATATTGGGTAAAGAAAAGATAGGAAGGAGGATAGGAAGCTACAAGACAAAATGGAGAAGGGGAACCGAACACATTGCCGAGGTATTGTAGTTTTTTTTATTATATGGCAGACAAACAGTCATGCGGACCACCTGATGGAAAGTGGTCACCGCCGCCTATGGACATCAGCAACACCAGGGGAGTTACCAATGCGTTTCCCGCCTCTGAAGCGACCACTAATATACCATTTGAATGATCCCATGTCAATGATGTCATAGTCCAAAGGAAATACAGTGGCTGGGAGCTCATTCCACATTAGAATAGTACGAACGAGAAACGTTTGTAGCGATATATATCGCTCCAACAGGGAAACTCAACAATACTTACTTTACGAGTACACGAACACAAGGTTGGCAAGCATCCGCACATAGAGATGGCGCTGACCACCCTACATCGCGCTAGAGAAATGTGCCACCACTGCAGCATAACACAACTTCCGACGATCAACTATCGGACCCTTGGTCCCCTGGTCACAACACCCGGCCAGGTGGGTAATTACCCTTTTCCACCGTCACCATCTTCGCTTGCCAACATTGGCGGCTATCTTATCCCTTCACCGCCAAACGTTCTTTCGAATCTTCGCGTGGACACCTCTAGAGGGTCCACGTAATTGGGATGAGTATCCAGCCCACGGCGGGTGGTGCGATGGCGGAATTGTGCTGTGGGCATCAAATCAAATAGTTCCTCAGAACACTCCCCATTGTACAGCCGCTAGAACACACACAGGGAGCCAAAGTACCCTCGGTCAACCAGTGGTTCTAACTTACTTGCTTGTCAGTTTGGGCTGGAATAATAAGTAGGCGAGGTTGGCGCTGCGAACCGAAAATTGAAAATGGAATGAAATAACATTATTTATTTAGCTTACGCTTGAAATTTATTTAATTCAAATAAAGATAATACAATACAATTATTAAAATTAAAAAAAAGCCTTACTCTAACAAAATAGTATCTTAAGCAATGATTCCAATATAACATAAAGTCCTATCACAATAAGCAGTTTTCCAATAGGTATCTAAAGCATTCCTAACCACTCACTAGATGGCGCCATTACCAAAATTGTCGAATTTTGGTAATGTTTGGAGGATATAAACACTGGGTAAGTTGTATTGGATAATATTGTATTTGTCAATAGTTTTCAACCAGTTTAGAGGTTGTAATAATAATGGAACATGTGCCAACTTCTATAAATATTTCTTTTTACATTTCGTTCAACCTTTAACAGTTATGTTTACATTAATAAACATTTTATTTTTAAGTTTAGTATTAGTTGGCTGCATGAAATCACTGCCACCATCATACAGATTAAAAAATATTACCAATATTGTAGGAGCGCCATCTATTGATGCTTTTTGAAACCAACTATCAATACCTACTGGAAAACTCCTCATTAAATAGAAACAAGGAAGGAAGGAAGTCTAAATAATCATGCGTGCTTATTACTTAGTAATGATTTTAACAATATATTATAAGTAATTTAACTAACAACATAATATGGACTGTTAAAAATAATATTTGTATGGTCTGAAATAAATGATTAATAATAATAATAATAATTAAATTTTTTGACCATTTGTTGGTATCCAATTGAGCTGAAATTTGGTATACCTATGTAACTTGGATGACAGACAAAGCATTAATATTGTAACTAGGGGCAGGTCTGATGATAGAGTCGGGAGGTGGTCACAGGAACTAATGAACGCAGTAAGATAACCTCATCGTGTTTGGGCTCTTTGGAATGGTCTTGATGTGTAGGTGCTATAAATGCTTGTTAGGTATGAAAAAATATTTTTCATTTGAGAACTTATTTAAGACTTCAAATAATTATGCGTTTTATCGCAGCAATAGGTGACTTTACCTTAGCACAAGACAAGAGCGAAAGAGATGGCACATCTGTGTCATGAGTCAAATATTGTACTATACCTACCTCTGTCAGAGATATTGGAAATGCAGTGGGTGCAAGTGAGACAACTACAGAAAGCACTTGACAAAGCATTGCTGTCTCTTAGCTTCGCATCACGACTGAGCCATACGACGGATGACCTTGACATGGAAAAACATTCTGTAAACAAATGGTAGCAAAAAAATATCCAAACTTAATTTTGCAGATGGCTAGTAATAGCGGCCCCCGCAGCGCCACCGCCGATGTCCAATACCATGCTCCCTCCTTCTGTAGCCGTATTCACAATTATTCGAAACCATTTCCGAACGATTCGAAAGCGGCGAATCCGTGTCGATCGATTCGAAAACGGTTATTCTGAATCCCGATAGATTCCACGGAAACTCTACTCTCTATAACATATGAAAATTACATCAAAATTAACTGTAGCCGTATTGTTGTGTTATAGAGAGTAGAGTTTCCGTGGAATCTATCGGGATTCAGAATAACCGTTTTCGAATCGATCGACACGGATTCGCCACTCACGAATTTCGTGTCGAATCGTTCGGAAACGGTTTCGAATCATTGTGAATACGGCTACTGGAATGACATCACAACATGCACTTCGGATAGGCCCTATGATAATAGGCCCTATTATAGGGCCTATCTTGTTTAATGGACTGAATGTACGATTTTAGACGACCACAAAGTTGGTCATAGACTACATAGAGGAAAGAACGTCCGGCAACACCAACAATGACATTTATTATGATCTGTTCCACTAACACTGAACACTAACATAATTTTCACGCTTTATAATTTTGATTTCATAAATAAAGGTGTGTTTCATAAATAAAATGATACAGATTACATTTGATGTACTAAAACAGGAAAGAAGAAAATAATGTTTAAATATTTTATTATAAAGTACAATTCTAGCATTTTATTCGATTAAAAAAATGCAATGTTTCATAATCAAAGTGCGGAACGGATCGTTATTATGCTCCCAACTCCTCATTCATTTTGTTTATACTGAGATCGGCGTTACGAATTCTGTGACGTCATTCCAGTAGGTGGTATAATTGTGGTCACACCAAAGGCGGTGTATTGTTTAAGTTTATTTAATAGGGGGTACTGAAAACCAGCGTCACGGCGACTGTCGTGGCATATGCTGAGTGTGGCCCCATTGCACTCTCCACATGGCACAGGTAACGAGATTAGAGTATATTTTCTTTATCTTTTTACTTTTTTGGTTATGTCTCTGTTTTTTATTCTACGTTATAAATATTTAAGAATTTTGTGCCGTGTGTCTGAGTGTAATAAATTTGTTTTACTTTACTTTACTTTTATTGTTAATTATTTTAGTTTTGGGCTAGCCCAACTTTGGCACCGCAACAGGCTCGATATTCCTTAGATAAGTCTGGTTTACACTTTGATAAGTGCCCAGTGCGAGTGAGAAGTGTAAGTGACAAGTGACAGGCAAGTGCCTACTTCGTTCGTCACTTGTCAAAATGTTAACCAGGCTAATTAGTGGACGATGTACGTACAATGCAAATATTGATAGAAAACCGCAAATCGATCTACTGTAGCCGTATTCAGAATGGCTCGGAAATCGGATTCGGATACGGAATCGACAAAGGACCCCGCAAAAGTTCTTAAGAAAATGTGGTTTCAGTTAATTTTGATGAAATTTTCATATGTTATAAAGAGTAGAGTTTCTGTGGAATCTATCGGAATTCTGAATAACAGTTTTTGAATCGATCAACACGGATTCGCCACTCACGAATTTCGTGTTGAATCGTTCGGAAACGGTTTCGAATCATTGTGAATACGGCTACAGGATAGCCGTTTGTTACACGAGTACTTTAATCACTCAAGCGTCCGAGGCGTAGGCGTACCTAGCCTCACGTCCGCACGCCAAATAGAGGTTAAAAATAATCATTTTGAGCGGTAGTTCTTAAAAATATTCCCTTAAAAATATCCCATCAAATGAGTAATTGTTAATATTTTTTAAATCGCCATTTTGTCGTTAGATATGAGCATTCGCTATGGACCCGGAAACTGTCTGAAGTTTGAACCTCAGTAGCCGTATTCACAATGGCTCGGAAATCGAATTCGGATACGGAATCGACAAAGGACCCTGCAAAAGTTCTTAGGAAAATATGGTTTCAGTTAATGTTGATGAAATTTTCATATGTTATAGAGAGTAGAGTTTCCGTGGAATCTATCGGGATTCTGAATAACAGTTTTCGAATTGATCGACACGGATTCACCGCTCACGAATTTCGTGTCGAATCGTTCGGAAACGGTTTCGAATCATTGTGAATACGGCTGCAGGATAGCCGTTTGGTACACGAGTACTTTAACCACTCAAGCGTCCGAGCGTAAGCGTAGCTAGTCTCACGTCCGCGCGCCAAATAGAGGTTAAAAACAATAATTTTGAGCGGTAGTTCTTAAAAATATTCCCATGTCCCCCCAAATGAGTAATTGTTAATATTTTTAAAATGCCATTTTGTCGTTAGATATGAGCATTCGCTATGGACCGGGAGACTGTCTGAAGTTTGAACCTCAGATTAGGAAACAAAGGTTTTGTTTCCCCAACGGTTTAAAAGTTTAATGTCAAGTTGACGGTATTTACTTTGATTCATTTACTTAAGTACCTCGACGACCTGGTGAAGATCGCAGGTACCAGCTGGATGCGGAAGGCACAGGACCGGTTGTGGTAATCTCTGGGGGAGGCCTATGCCCAGCAGTAGGCGTCTTTCGGCTGATATTATGATGGTACCTACGAATGACAGATATTGTGATGGTACCTGAATGGTTTTGGGATTATCTTTTGATCAAAACGATAACTTTAGTTAATTCATTCAAGAACCTATTTGCATATTTAAAGAGTAATTTTAACCATAACTTCCGGTTGATATTTGATAAGTCGCCATGCTGGTACGACGTCTTCCGGTGAATACTTGTCAAGTCGCCATGTTGGTACGTCGTCTACAAGTTACCCCGTGATTGGCTGCTGCCAAAAGGATCGACGGTGACTGGTCAAACCTTCCCATCACAAAAACCTGAACCGGAGCATGAAATGGGCCCGGGGAAGGACACTTCGATGTAGGAGCTAATACAGGCAAGTCAATCAGTAGCCGTATTCACAATGGCTCGGTAATCGGATTCGGATACGGAATCGACAAAGGACCCCGCAAAAGTTCTTACGAAAATGTTGTTTCAGTTAATTTTGATGAAATTTTCATATGTTATAGAGAGTAGAGTTTCCGTGGAATCTATCGGGATTCTGAATAACAGTTTTCGAATCGATCGACACGGATTCGCCGCTCACGAATTTCGTGTCGAATCGTTCGAAAACGGTTTCGAATCATTGTGAATACGGCTACTGGAGAAGTGCAGTGAAATCTTAATACTAGATAGGTATACGCAGTGACAAACGAGCAGACAGCCCACCTGATGGTAAGTGGTAACTGTCGCCCACAACATCTATGATTCAATGCAGAACCGTTGTCACTGTAAGGAATAAAATGCCTCATGCCTGTGATTACGCTGGCTACCTTATCCTCCAAAACGGAACACAACAATGCAAGCATTGTTGCTTGGCGGTAGGAATAGATAAGGCGGTGGTACTCACACAGGCGGACTCCTCAGGCTTGACAGAGTCCTACCACCTGGTCTTGACGGCAGAAATAGGTAGACGGTGGTACTCACTTAGGCGGACTAATCAGGCTTGGCAGAGTCCTACCACGAAAGTAAATGGAAATGAAGGTTACTTAATTAGACGAAATTCCATCTATTCATTGATCTATTCTGTCAGCCGACATTTAGTTAGTTCCAGATATCGATGTAGTGGTGCTGTTGTTTCTAGCTCAGCTTTATATACTAACTACAGTGGACCTAGCGCGATTTCGTTCGCGCATACCAACTTTTTTTTTTATGTTACTCAGCAGACAAACAGGCAAGCGGGCCACCTGATGGAAAATGGTCACCGCCGCCTATTGACATCAGCAACACCAGGGAGTCACCAATGCGTTGCCCGCCTCTGAAGAGACCTCTAATATACCTCTTGAACGATCCCATGTCATAGTCCAAAGGAAACACTTACCCTAATACACCTCATCATCGCCCATAACAGTCCACTGCAGGACTTAAGGCTTTTCCCACGAAAAAGGAGGTTATTCCCATAATCTCCGCGCTTGGCAGGCGGGTTAGGTTTAGGTTTAGGTTAATGGGCTCCTTTTTCCGCACTTGAACTCAAACTTGGTCCTTTGTACGTAGTTAAGGCGTGCTAATTTAGCCAGCCCAGCTCCCTCCAGAAGTCCAGCAGTCTCTTCGGACGCTCGCAGATCTCTCGGAGGGACCCTGTTCCTAATGCGATTTTTACCCTGTGGTCCTTAAGTCCCTCACACTCCAGGACCACATGGGCCGCTGTTTCCTCGTCTACTAGGCATCCCCTGCATAGAGGGCTGTCCGTAGCTCCTATCATGAACAGTAGTTTGTTCAGGGGGAGGTGTCCTGTTATTGTGCCAACTACTGTCCTGAGTTCTGTCCGTTTGAGATCTAGCAGTTTATTAGTTAGTTTTGGCGATCGTTCGGTCACCACCAACTTTGACTGTCTACATCCAATTGTGTTTTGCCAACGTTTATTGTGCTGGTCCGTTGTGTGTTTGCTCACCCATGCTCGCAGTGTGTTAAAAGAGAGGGGTAGGGACGGAGGGGGACCAGCACTTTCCATCCCTGATCCCTTTCTTGCCAGCTCATCGGCGGCGTCGTTCCCCATTGAATTGCTGTGACCCTTGATCCATTGTATCGTAACCCTGTTTGTCAGGGAGATATCTTCAAGCGCCTGGTGGCACTCCAGGATTAGGGCAGAGTTTATACTGTTCTTTCCCAATGCCATCAAGACCGACATACTGTCCGATAAGATTCGGATGCCCTGGTCTCTTATACCGAGTCTCTTTACTCGCATGGCAGCCTGTGTGATTGCTACACACTCGCATTGGAATATGGTACTATGTTCCCCTAGTGGTATGGAACTCTTAATATTCAGATCCAGCGAGAAGATTCCTGCACCGGTGCCTTGGTCGGTCTTGGATCCGTCCGTGTAGATACGGACTTCTCTTATCCCAGACCAGTCCGCCTCCGTTTCCGCAGTTTGTATCTGGTATCTTTTGCCGAAAGTGAACTGTTTCGCGATTCGGTCACACTTGGCTTCAAACATAGGGTTACTCTGAACCATTGTTTCCCATAAGGTTCGATGGGAGCCAAGTTTATTGTTCCATTGTTTTGTTATCTTAAGTCTTAGAATTGCCATCTTTGCCTCCTGCTGTATATGCAGATCAAGAGGTGGCAGTCCCAGTAGTACTTCAAGTGAAGCTGTTGGTGTCGAGCGCATGCAGCCCGTTATGGCAGAGCATGCCATTCTCTGGAACCGTTGCAGCCTGTTGACCGCTGTATTGAGCTTGGTTCTGGACCACCAGGCCACCGCGCCATAGGCAACGAAGGGCCTCACCACGGCTGTATACAGCCACCTGGCAATCCTGGGGGAGATTCCCCATGTTTTGCCAAGAAGTCTGCTGCACTGCCACAGCGAGATGCTGGCTTTGGCCAGTTTGTGTTCCAGATGTTTGTTCCATAACAGCTTTTTGTCGAAAATGACCCCAAGGTATTTGACCTCGTCTGTTAAGGATAGTTTGGTACCGAATAGCTTGGGGAGTCTGAGTTCTCCCAGATTCCTCTTGTGTGTGAACAGGACCATCTCTGTCTTAGATGGATTGACCGAGAGGTCGTGCTCACTACACCAGCTTTCGACTATTTTTAATGCAGACCCCATGAGGTCGCATAGAACGTTCTCGAATGGTCCGCTAATAAGTATGGCTATGTCATCTGCATAGCCAATTGTATGGAATCTGTTGTCATTTAACCGGCTTATCAGCTCATTGACTACAATATTCCATAATAATGGAGATAAGACCCCACCCTGTGGGCATCCCCTAGCGACCACTGCTCTGGTTGTGTTATTTATCGTTATTCGAACGGCCCTGCGTCTCAGCATTGAGTCGATCCATCCGGCTATGGTATCCTTGACTCCGTGCTTAATCAGTGCCTGATTGATGCTCCCAAAGTGTGTTTTGTCAAAAGCACCTTCTATGTCTATGAAGACTCCTAGAGTGGATTGCTTAGACGTCATAGCGTGTTCGATGTGAGTCGTTACGCTATGCAATGCTGATTCTGTGCTTTTACCTGCAGTGTAGGCATGCTGATTTTTGTGGAGAGGGTACTTTATTAGCGCCGAGTCTCTAATGTCTCTGTCGCATATTCTCTCTAGCACCTTCAGCAGGAACGATGTCAGGCTGATGGGCCTGAAAGCTTTGGGTTGTGTATAGTCACTTTTGCCGGGCTTCGGAATAAACACAACCCTTACCTCTCTCCACTTCAATGGTATATATCTTTTAGCAAGGCAGGCTCGGTATATACTGACCAAATGATCAAGTAGTCTCCCACCACACCATTTCAGGAGGCCGGGGAATATTCCATCCGGGCCTGGTGCCTTGTATGGTAGGAAACTGTCCATTGCCCATCTTACCTTATCTCTGGTCACAACTTTCTCAACTTGTTCCCATTCTGCTTCACTCGGGTGGTGTTCCGCTGTCTCACTCCATGTCTGCTCATTTTTAATTTCGCAGCCTGGAAAGTGCGTGCCTAGCAGTAGTTCACATACATCCGAGTCCGTTTTGGTATATGTTTTATCAGGTTTGATTAGTGATCCTAGGTTGTGGACTTTATCGTTACTGAGTACGTTTTTTATCCTAGCAGCCTGGGTGTTCGATTCTATACTGGAGCAGAAGCGTCTCCAGCACTCCTCCTTCCGTTGCCGGACACACTTCTTATATTTATTCTGGGTCTCCTTGTAGGTATCCCAGTCACTGTCGCATCTAGTGTTTTTGGCCCTATTGAACTGTTTCCTAAGTTTCCTTTTAAGTTTCTCCAGCTCAGGTCCCCACCACTGGTGTCGCGGTTTTGGTCCCGACTGGGGGGAAGTTAGGGGGCATGTCTGTTCGTAGGCGTCTGTTAGAGTCAACGTTATCTTGTCAACCTGTTTGTCTATGTCATTGTCTGTATGGTAGGTGGGTGGTATTACTATCTTCGCTAGGGATTTCTCCGCACCGATCGCGTACCTAATACGGTCAGTTTTGCGAGGATTTCTGCTCACACTCCTTTCCCGGTTTTCTATGTTCAATTTAAATCTGACCCAGCGGTGGTCAGAGCATGAAGCCTCGTCAGACACATGCCAGTCCGAAATTAGGTTAGATGCCCGGTCCGATGCTAATGTCAGATCTATTATTGTTTGAGCCCTTCGTGTTACAAAAGTGGGTTCTGCGCCCCGATTTATTAACGAGAGTTTGGTTGTCATAAGATAATTAATGAGATCCTCACCTCTGCCGTTCGCGGTCTCGCTCCCCCACAATGGGTGGTGCGCGTTTGCGTCCGTTGCGATGATTACCTCTAGGTCCTCTGCTTCGCAGTGCTGGATCAGACCTGCCAGCTCCGGTGTGGGTGCCTCAGCGTCACTCGGAAGGTACGCCGACGCGAGCACCATCGGCGGCAGGTTGCTGTTGGGCGCGTTCCTGGTCCTGACAGTAGTCAGATTCCTGGAACAATACTCTGTTAGGAGTACGGCGCTGACATGCTTGGGGACGTATATACACGTACGAGGATTACCCACCGTGGTGTCATAAATTAGGTCGCCTCCCAAGCTGCTCAGACCGTAGACCCTCCCCCCCCTGATCCACGGTTCCTGGATCATGGCTACGGTCGATGTTTGTACCTCCAACAACCTGCGTAGGGAAGCCGTTGCAGTCTGACTGTGTTGGAGGTTGATCTGTAGTACGCTTATAAAGTTAAGAGGAGCTGGAGTCATATGTAGCGAAGCCATCACTACCTAACAACTCCCTCTCCTCTTCGGACGAGGATTCCCTGTCCGCCGTTAGCGTAGCTTCCTGTCGCTTCTTAGAAGCATCAGGAGGCCTCGCTGTGGTCGAGACCTGGGTAGGAACAGCGGTGACGCGGCCTGGTTTCCCCTGGCTGACCTCAGTCGTGCGACTGGGTTTGCCTTGAGGATCCCCCTCGCCCCCAGGGAGGGCCCCAGGGTCGAGGTTTGGCTGTATCTGCTGCTCCTGGGGAGGCACGGGTGCGTCAGCCGCACTAGCGCTCTCCTCATCCCCGTACTTGACGTACACGGAGCCGACTCTGTAGCACAGTCGTCTCCCGTTCTTATCTAGAAGGGCTACGTCGGCCTGCAGTATGCCCAGTATCAGACGGAGTTGCCCCTTCTCCTCCTGCACCTCCGAGTGATACACGGCCCACTGGTCGACGGCATGCCACGGGTTTTGTCCTACGAGGCGACGCCGGACAATGTCCAAGCCTTCGCCCCCGTACTTTGGTATTAGGACGTACGCCTTGACCCTTTTCGGCAATTCAGACTGGCGTTTTACCACCAGTCTGGTACCAGGGTGTGGTGTTTTGAACGTCTCCACATTGTTGCGGAGCCATTCCACCGAGCGATCGTCCCAGCACCAAAGCTTGACAACCCCCTCGCCTAGTATAGGTCGTCCCCTAAAGCCTGGGGCCGAGGTCGCCGAAGCACTGCCGCTGGGAATCCCCAGTTGCCGGTCAATTGCCTCGTCGATCTCGGCCTCAATGGCCTCGAGGTGTTCCGCCTTGAGTTCGCGGAATGGCTCCGTGAGTATCGCCATGCACAAGTCTTTTGACTTCAGCGCGTCGGCGTAGTTCACGGAGCCCTCCGGATGGCGTTTTGTTTTTGGCCGTTTTGCAACGTCCGTTGGTGTTATTGAATCGTCCGGGCGATTCCGTTTTGCGGGCTTGCTGCTGTCGTCTTTCGTCTCGACGACCGGGGTCGACTGACGTGACGCCACTTGCTTCCCTGCTCTTTTGCCTCTATACAAGCGGGCTTTAAAAGGCTCTGGTCCTCCTCTGGCTGCTGGCACTGCCTTAGCACTGGCCGTCGCTGCTACCACTGAGGTTGCTGCGGCCGGCAACGCGCTTGGGCTCGGGGTCGCCTCCACTGATGAAAGCGCCCTGTTGCCATCTGCCTCGAGATCCCTAGCCTTCTTCGCCTTGGCTTTCGCCTTCTCGCGCCTCACTTTGCTAGAGACTCGCTTTTTTTTCTTTTTTTGCTTTGTTGATTTGGCTGATGCCGCTGTCGGCTGTGGTCCGGGTCCGCCCACGCCCGAGATATCCCTCCTTAGAGACGATGTCTTCCTCGGAGTGACGCTCGGCATGGCCTCCTGTAGGTCGGATAGGTCCATTGCCGTACTTGCAGCTTCAGCCGCTGGTGATGTGGGTACATCTCCTGGTGCTACCAAAGTTGGCGCAGGAGCTGCTGGTATTTGTGATACCGAGCCTGTACAGGCTGCGGTTGTTGTTGGCGCATTAAGGGATGCTGCCAAAGGGTTTGGGTTGGTTTTGAATTTATTATCCATAAAAAGATCGATCAAAAATTCATCTCTGGCGGCGTTCCACCCTCCTTGGAGCCCGCAAAGTGGGGACGGCACGCGAAAAGTTCACGCACCGCCAGAACTACCCCAGAGATATAGGTCCCTTTTTGCAGAGAGTGTCGGGCCGGAACTGGTCAGGTGCCCTGACGCGACTACCGCAGTGGAACCGCAGCTGTCGCACAGAACGCCCATCCGTCCGTCCGTCCCCCTACAAACCGGCGACCTAGCCTAGCGGCCCTCTTACGGGATGCCTCAGCCGATTGATCATAGGTGGCTAACCTACAACCGCCCGTTTGAGGAGAAATCCAGGCCGAAGAGGAGTGTTGCGTTTAGGCGGGCACTTAAACCAACGACCGGCCCACCCAACGCTCAGCCTCCAGGATCCCTTCATCCCCCCGTACGGGTCTCCACGCACGGCACAAACACGTGGGTGGCACAAGTTGCCCTACCTGCTGTCTAGCTGGATGACGCGACAGAAGGCCCCCGACTGTTGTGCCACATGCCAGTCGGGGTAAGGACGAGTTGGAGGGGACCGGTTATGGCGCCGGTTGTTCGCCTTCGCCACATCACATGTCCGCTACTACGGCTCCGAGCGGAGTTTGAATCTCCAGGTGTGGACTCGTTGTGAGCCGCAGCATTACCAGGGTGGACGACGCGGACGTCATGTGAGGACTTGATGATAGGTGCCATTGCCCGGGTCCACTTCCCGGGCATGCACTGGGCAAGATGTTGTTTCCTGGTGCTTACTGGTGGCTCTCCCCCCAACTGGATTACCACCCCAGGGCCCAGACTATCACCCCCACCCCCGGGGGGTTAGAAAACCGCAGTTTTATAAATAGAACAGTTAAAAATGCTGCTGCCCATTTTCCAGCCTACGGAGACTCTAGATATTTTGCCTCGAAAACTTGAGTCGCCTTGTCCGACACCCACGAGTGTAAGGGGTTGGTGCTATTCTACTCAGGCGGACACCGAACGGCCTAATACACTTACACCTACTTACCTTTTCTTGCTTCGAAACCGTCCTCTTGAATCACCCTATCTATTGTAGAAAACTGCATTAAAAGCCGTTGCGTAGTTTAAAAGATATAAGTGTAATAAATAAATAAACAATCGTGGACAAATTCACACAGCGCCATCTAGCCCCAAAGTAAGCAAAGCTTGTGTTATGGGTGCTAGATAACTGATAAACTACTTATATACTTTTAAATACATACTTATTATACATAGAACACCAAGACCCGTAACAGAAATTAAAATTCATCATTTCAATTTCTGCCCGGCCGGGAATCGAACCCGGGACCTCTTGCGTGTCAGACCGGCATGTTGACCACTGAACCACTCAGGTCGTCAATACATACGAGTACCTACATAGGGACAACCAACGGAAAGTGACCTTGTTTAATGCTATGTATATGTCGCAGCCGGATGGTTAAATTAGCCAGTTAATGAAACGGCTAGCTTCTTATGCTATTATTTCATTGAAAATTTGCCAATTTCAAGAATTTTTTAAGTAATTTTTAAAGAAAGAAATTGACCCGAGTTTACGGAGCTCCTCCAAATATTGTCACAATGCTAACCTAATCACAATAATCTCAAACAATAATAGTAGTTAGCATTAGGTTTTAATTCGGTTGGGTTAGGTTAATGTTATGTGCTATAACCCTAGCCTCCAGCTCCCAGGGGGGAGTGCCGGCAATGGCGCACGCTGCAGCATACCCCACCGTACGATACCTAAGCCCTCGCCACACGCTGTGCAATGGCTCGCATCGCATTCTCCCCCTTATTTAAGGAATCTGCCCAGATGGGGGCACCATACAGCGCCATTCTCTCTAATATTTCTCTTTAGCGTATAAGTGCCGACACCTTGAGCTTGGTCCCCCCAGGTTAGGGAGGAGCCAGCTGAATGCATCAGCCGCCTTTAGGAGGCGCGGTGACAGACCGCTAAAGTGCCGGCCAAACTGCCACCGACCATCCAATATAAGGCTCTATATTTCATTTGAGCCTTAACTTCGACCCTGATACCCCCGATATGGGCGTCAGAACACACAACACTAACCTAACCCAACCGAATTAAAACCTAATACAAACTACTATTATTGTTTAAGATTATTGTGATTAGGTTAGCATTGTGACAATATTTGGAGGAGCTTCGTAAACTCGGGGCAATATCATTCGTTAGACGTAACTTTTAAAGTTCATGAATTTGGCAAATATTCAATTAAATAATTACTTAAAAAGCTAGCCATTTAATTAACCATCCGGCTACGACATATAGATAACTGTGGTTTTACTAGGTAAATTGTTAGTTCCGCCGATAACCCCGGGACTGTAGATGACGCACGTTTTAAAAGTTTTGCACGAAGTAAGTAATTTGGCATAAGACTCTATGCCAATATAAGTAGTTTGAAACGAGATTTTTAACAATTAACAATAGGTACTTCATCGTCATCATCTTGGCGTTAATGTCCCGGGTGTGCTCTCGCGCACGAGGGCCCGGGGTCCGCCGTGACCATGATCCAGAATTTGGCAGGTCAGGTAATTACAGTGGAGCGACTGCCATCTGACCTCCGTGACCCTGCTACCAGGGGAACCTGACCAGATTGGATTATGGTTACACACATCCAGTCGCCTGAATGTGCAGGTTTCATCACGATGTTTTCCCTCACCGTTAGAGCATCGGTTAGTATTCAACTAATGTATATAACTCAGAAAACAGTCATTGGTACATGGCCGGAGCGGGATTCGAACCCGGGATCTCTGGCTTACGAGTCGTATACTCTAACCGCTCTGCCAAAGACGCTCCCGAGGTACTCACCTACTTATTAAGGATCAGTGCACAAAATAGGGCCGTTCTTTATTTTGTGATTAGTGCGAATGGATTAAGCTGTGTGGTGTCCGGCAGAGTAGAATAGCACCAACCCCTTACACTCGTGGGTGTCGTACAAGGCGCCTAATGTTTTCGAGGCAAAAGATCTAGAGTCTCCGTAGGCTGGAAAATGGGCAGCAGCGTTATCTATTGTTATATTTATAACACTGCGATCTCCAACCCGCCTGCCAAGCGTGGAGATTACGGCAGCAACCTCCCCTTTCGAGGGAGACTCCCGAAGTCCTGCAGTGGACTGTTATGGGCTGTGATGATGATGTGATAAGTCCTTCTTAGGTAGTATACCTAATCATGGGGTACCAATCGACTCCCAAGACTGTTCAATCAGTCTAAAATAAGCAGGTAACAGGTAAAATCCCATTTGGCGGGAGCCGACCAACCGTCTGTTGCAGTCGATACTAATTCTTACATAGTACAAAATAGAGTCGCTTTTGGATTGTGCCGATCTTGGTCGGACGTCTGACTACGGCCCCAGCAAAAGCGACTTTATTTCATACTCGGTAAGGATTAGTATCAACTGCAACTGACGGTTGGTCGGCTCCAGCTAAAACGGAACGTCTTTTACAGTACTTCTGACCGCGGGTCGGTACGACCGCGTCCGACTTAATCTAAAAACGACTTTATTTTGTACGTGATAAGGATTAGTATCGACTGCAACTGACGGTTGGTCGGCTCCAGCCAAAACGGGACGTCTGTTGCTAGTACTTACAATAACAGAAGTCCAACCAAGGTCGGCTCGCCCGCGCATCCGAATTAACCTAAAAGCCATAGGCGTAGGAAGGGGGGGGTCCACTTCCCCAGAATGGGGTGCTCACTGGCTGTACATTGGCGATTGACTCGGCTTCATCGGCCACTTCAGGGGCCAAGCCCCCTGGAAAATGCCCTAGATACGCTAATGCCGAAAGCGACTTTATTTTGCATGGCGTAAGGATTAGTATCAACTGCAAGTGACTGCAACTGACGGTTGGTCGGCTCCAGCCAGCTCCAGTATGTGGACTATGACATGGGATCGTTCAAGAGGTATATTAGAGGTCTCCTCAGAGGCGGGCAACGCATTGGTGACTCCCCTGGTGTTGCTGGTGGCCCGCTTACCTGTATGTCTGCCGTATAACATAAAAAAAGTATCTAGACTGTTCATTAGTCCAGGAGTCCCCGCAGAAGACCTTGGAGGCATATCATGAGTGGCGAACTTGCCCCGGTTGGCGCTACTTTGATCTCACATCAGGTAGTCGAGCAAAGTCACGTGCAAAAGATAACAATTGTTTGAATTTTTGTAAGGACCGGTTTACGACCTATAGATTCTGAGAAGGGGATGCTGACGTCACAGTGACGCCAGTGGCTCTCAAACTGTTGGCTATTGCTATTGTTTGTTGTCTATCCATAAATAGACTAGAAATTACGACGTGATTAATTTGAAATTGAATATAATTCTCAGAACAAAAAGAACAGATGCTTAAAAGATTTTTTCTAAATTATGTGATAATGTGTGTGAAGTCAGCGGAAACGATAGACAATTTATTTATTCAACAACTTGTATGGTAGGTAAGTATTTACCTAGTTAAAATTGAATTTCACAAAATTAAATTCAGTATACCTACTGACACGAATTTTGTGTTCATTTTTCCCATTTAATAAAATAAAATAAAACAAATTAATAAAATATCATAATTTTTATTTCCGGTACAATAAGAAACTTTAATTTCTCTTTCCATTTCGGAGGGATCAGTAGTTACTAACATACGACAATAGTAAATATTCAAGCCCAATGCGACCTTTTGTTTCTACTAAACTACAGATCAATGCACTGTATTAATTAATTCTCGTCCAAAATTAAGTCGGATTAACACTTTGAGCGTTGCTGTACACAAATTTGTTTCTACATCTACATCGGCCTGCCATTTCTGGATAATACCGTCCTCTTCTTTCACAACGTACATTTCGCTATCTATCTCACTCTACACCGATCATTAAAAACAGGCGACATTTTGTTTGCTTATCCTGTGTTCGTCGTACATTGGCCGCTAACTAGGACAGTTAGCACGCCGTTTTGTGTAAAAATAGGCATTGTATGCGGTAGTACTGTCAGACGAAATTTTGTAGGCGATAGTGGGACGTTCTCTCATTCCTTGAAGTTGATTGTAGCGAAGACAGTCGAGGATTGAAAACGAAAAACATTGTGTTTTTGAGCGAGCTAACGAGTACACGCGCCCATAATTTTGTGCGTTAATCTTGTGTTTTCCTAGGAATCCAGACCGGACTCTGTGATTTGCACGCAACCTTTTTACTAATCATCTTTTTGGTACATTACATAGATGTGTGGCAATATTTCGGAGTTTTTTAAATAGAGATCATAATAATTGTTTGTTGTTTTTTCCCCACTACGAAAGTGCACAGATGCAGTTGTATAGTGATGTTAAATTAGGATTATTTCGTGATTGTGACAAGAGTTTGTGGTGATATATTAAATACCGATGTGCTGTTGACGATGTGTTCGATGGATGCCTAATGTTTTTATCAATTATATCGACTGTTTATGTGTACTGCACAAAGAGGAAACTTTTCAAAATTGTATTTTTAGAACATCGTATTTTGTGAGGTAAGTTAAGTTACCAATTACAATAACAGTCAGTAATTGTAAATTAGGATTCTTTCGAGTTTATAACAAGAGTTTGTTATGACAATTAAATACCGATATGTTGTTGATTTGTTCGATGCATGCCTAATGTTTTTATCAATTATCTCTACTGTTAATGTTATCACAGTGCAAAGAGGAAACCTGGTCAAAATTTGATTTTTGGTACATCTTTTTTTGTGTACCTAAGTAAAGTTATCAACAGATTAGGTGTTACAAAAAATTTATTGTTTGCAATCGTTCCCAAAGGGGAAACTGGGAAAAAGAGACCTCTATTCGTTACCTACCTCACGGAATTCACCAGTCAATTTACGATGTTTGAAATGCCTACTGACTTGAATAGGTCACATAATTGTACCTACCTAATCTACCGTTTATCTTTGTTTTTTATCGTTATACCTATCCCAAGTTATGAACAAGACCTACTTATAGGTCATCATCATCATTATCATCTACCAATTCCTCTTCACTTCGATATCCTTGCGTACTAAGCCGTTGGCTCTCGCATCCGACTCTTGCACCGCCCACAGGGTGTCTTTCCTGATACCGGGAGGTTCAGGCATCTATTCCCCACGTATGCTTGGGGTTTAGATTAGAAATACCCGGGCATTTTCCGTAACCCGACGACCTTGCGCCCCCTTTACGTGAGGGTGAAAATTATGGGTAATGCTCCTGCCGCAATAGCTCTAGAAAATTCAAGTAACCTTTCAGCCTCTGGAAGATCTCTGTGAGGGTTGGTTCTCCTAAAAACTTAGACCTATATGGAGCCACAAAACTGCGTTTGAGCATGCCTGGAGCTTACGCAACACATGACCATATTGTGCAACCGAGCCTCCTAGACCATCAGCGGCACCGCAGATCTCCAATCGCATGATACCTACCTGGAATGACGTCACAACATCATCATCACAGCCCGTAACAGTCCACTGCAGGACTTAGGGCCTCTCCCACGAAAGGGGAGGTTATTGCCATAATCTCCACGCTTGGCAGGCGAGTTGGAGATCGCAGTGTTTAAATGATACAATGAAAAATGCTGCTGCCCATTTTCCAGACTACGGAGACTCTGGATCTTTTGCCTCGAAAACATTAGTCGCCTCGTACGACACCCATGAGTGTAAGGGGTTGGTGCTATTCTACTCTGCCGAACACCACACGGCCGACATGCGTTTCGAATATTCTGTGACGTCATTCCAGTGGGTGGTATCATACGATTGGAGATCCAACGCTGCCACGGATGTACTCGTTAAGTACTTACCTACATGTCAGGTGTGAATACCCGAAAAACAGCCTAACTCAAATTGAAGGAAAAAACCATAGAAAACAATTAAAGTAGTTCCCATGGAAACTACTTTGGCCTAACCTAGCCAAATTGGATCATGGTTTCCTTACGATGTTTTCCCTAATCGTACGGTTTTTCCTAAGCATCGGTTGGTGTTTAACTAATGTAATACAATAACTCAGGAAAGAGTCGAATACTATATTTCTCATTTGTATGTGTGTGTGTGCGTCATAAAGGCGGAACTGTGAGTACGTCACTCGTGATCGGGCTCCGAGGGCCAAAATTGTCTATACATTCTATGAAAAATACTGTCTGCGATTCGGGAACACAAATAAGCCCCTGGTCAGGTTTCCCAGTTAACAAGGTCACGGAGGTCAGATGGTAGCCGCTCCACTGTAATTAACTGATCTGCCAAACCCTAGATCATGGTCAAGATGGATTCCGGGCCCTCGTGTGCGCAACCGGGACATTATTAATAATTTTATTTAACGCCAAGGTGAATATTGCCTTAATCTCCAGGCTTATCAGGCCTCGTAATCGCAGAGTTCAAAATTCTCAACAGAAAACGCTGCTGTCTGCTGCATTTTTTGCCTATGTTGAGAGTTCAATACAATATAATGTTGTGCTCTCGCGCACGAGGGTCCGGGGTCCGCCTTGACTATGATACAGGATTTGACAGATCAGATTATTACAGTGGAACGACTGCCACTGGACCTCCGAACCCTGCTACCAGAGGAACCTGACCAGATTGGATCATGGTTACACGTTCAGTCGCCTGAATGTGTAAGTTTTATCACGATGTTTTCGCTCACTGTAAGAGCATCGGCTTGCATTCAACTAATGTACATTTATAACTCAGGAAAACCTATCCATTTCAGGTAGCCAAATCCTCCCAAATGGATAACAAAACGACAAGGCTGACAACACCGACGCCTGTCCCCTAAAAAGGAACCGGTAGCTCCGCCATCTTCTATGGCTCTGACTGTTTGGAAAAAGAAAATGGCCGCCCTCGACAACGTGGAATCCACAGCTGACTGGCAGCTCTCCTGCGATGGAATGCTTCAGAGGGGGAATTTCCTCTTCAATTCCAGTCTGTGGGCTGACTGCGCCTTCTTGGTTGGGCCTACGCAGACACCGATACGGGCTCACAGGTTAGTCGATCGATTTCAATCAATAGGCTGTTTCTAGAAAGTCGATCAGGCATGCTCCACCTTCGGCCACATCGTCACTTGACAAATGCCTTACTTGTTTTTAATGTTTGAACTTCACAATATGGCGCTCAATATCCGCTACTTTGTTAGAATTTTTTGACGCTTCGGTTTTTGAGACGAATCTAACAATATCATAATTATCGAAACCCATCCAGCCGTTTAGAAGATACGAGATTATAAAGAAATTTACAAGCCTTCCAACAAACCTACATACATACAAGATAAGCGCGAAAAACATAATCTTTCAGTTATCAGTCGGGTAAAAAGTCTCAATATATTAAAAGATAACCTTTGTACAAGTTCCTAACCTACCTTAAGCATACCTCGACTTCGAAGAAATAGACGAATTGTAATTATGGTATAATAAATAATCATCTTGGCGTTAATGTCCCGGTTGTGCTATCGAGCACGAGTACCCGGGGTCCGCTATGACCATGATCCAAGATTTGGCAGATCAAATAATTACCTCCGTGACCCAGCTACCAGGGGAACCTGACTAGATTGGATCATGGTCATTCAGTCGCCTGAATGTGCTGGTTTAACCACGATGTTTTCACTCACCGTAAGAGCATTGGTTAGTGTTCAACTAATGTACATAACTCAGGAAAGAGTCATTGGCGACACCGTCAATATCACAAACTATAGGTTGACAACTTAACTTATATTATATATCGCCTGCGGTAGGTGAGGTAGGTGGGAGGGTGAATTTTCATTGTGGAACGTGGGAGTGCGGGGCGCGGGGCAATAAGCATTTATCATAGATATTGTATGAGCATGGACTTACCTTCAAGTCCATGAGTTTGAGTAGATCTATGGCATTTATGAAACGTCATTTGGTGACGTTCCTCGGAAAAAGAATGCTCACGAGATTATGCCCCAACTTGATCCAATTATATTATATCCCGAGACCAGAAACCTAATGTTTGCCAATGTAAAACTATGTCTCGATTTTAAGTTCGGTGCTAAAAAGTAAAAATTTCTTTCCATATCTATTGGCAGTAAGACCACCTGTTGTGTCATATATTACAGAAATACGGTATGTGTAATATCATCAACATCATCACAACCCATAACAGTCCCCTGCTGGACTTAGGGCCTATTCCACGAAAGCGGAGATTATTACCATAATCTCCTCACTTGGCTGGTGAGTTGGAGATCGCAGTTTTATAAATATAACATTGGAAAACGTTGCTGCTCATTTTCCAGCCTACGGAGACTCTAGATATTTTGTCTCGAAAACATTAATCGCCTTATACGACACCCACGAATGTAAGGGGTTGGTGCTATTCTACTCTGCCGGACACCACACGGCCATAGCGGTAATATAACGTAAAACCGAATTATTTGAATTTAGATATTTCCATCGCCATGAAGCAGTGTTTGACCTGTAACTCACCTTGACAGCACTCTGTTTTTTGTTTGTAATGATGGTATCGATATAAGATTAGGTATCTATTGTAACTCCTGATACTCAATGTACACTTGTCTTGTAATGTAGGTACTATACGGAACTGTGAGGGTGACTTAGGTTGTTTCACGTCACCGAGTATTAGAAGAAATTAACTTTGTAGAGGCGTTTAGGAGACCTACTAAACGTTGGTCTGCCCGTGCACATACTTTTTTTATGTAATACGGCAGACAAAAAGGCATGCGGGCCACCTGATGGTGCGTGGTTACCGCCGCCTATGGACATCAGCAACACCAGAGAAGTCACAAATGCGTTGCCCGCCTCTGAAGATACCTCTAATATACCTCTTGAACGATCCCATGGCATAGTCCAAAGGAAACACTGTGGCTGGGAGGTCATTCTACATCCGAATTTGGGTCACTTTTTTTGTGACTTTTCGCAGCATTAATACTAACATATCCTCTTGTGTGGATTCTATAAGTAAAAAGAAACAGTCGGCGTCACATCCTTTTGGCAGTTTCGCTTTTCAGACACATTATAGTCAAGTACTATCGCTACGATAAGCGTCGGTGGCCGAGCGGTTAGAGTATGCGACTCGTAAACCAGAGGTCCCGGGTTCGAATCCCGCTCCGGCCATTACCATTCACTGTTTTTGAGTTATGTACATTAGTTGAACACTAACCGAGGCTCTTACGGTGAGGGAAAACATCGTGATGAAACCTGCAAATCCAGGCAACTCAATTTGTAACCATGATCCAATCTGGTCAGATTCCCATGGTAACAGGGTTACGGAGGTCAGATGGTAGTCGCTCCCCTGTAATTAGCTGATCGCCAAATCCTGGATCATGGTTATTCGGACCCCAGGCCCTCGTACTCGAGAGCACAACCGGGACATTAACGCCAAGATGATTATTTAGTAATTGTCATTCTACATATGACAATTCTATGTAATTGACATTCTACATATGAACATATTAGTTTATCACGAAAATTGTATGTTGATATTGTGTAAAATAATTTAAAGATTTAGTGAGATCTGTGACCATTTAAAGTAGTGCCTTGAGAAGGTATCTGATAAGCCCCTCATTGCACATGCTACCACCAATGTATCTACATACCAGACTGCAAACAAATGAATACAGAGACGCCATTTTGAGTTGTTAATGTCAACAACAGCGACGCCGTAGATAACGTTGGGACAAATTAATATGAAAGACGACCTGAGTGGTTCAATGGTCAACACGCAAGAGGTCCCGGGTTCGATACCCCGCCGGGCAGAAATTGAAATGATGAATTTTAATATCTGTTACGGGTCTGGGTGTTCTATGTATAATAAGTATGTAGTATCTAGCACCCATAGTACAAGCTTTGCTTAGTTTGGGGCTAGATGGCGCTGTGTGAATTTGTCCACGAATATTTATTTTATTTACTTTTTATTTAATCATAAATTGAAACGCTAATGTGGCCTTCCTAGTCCCTTCTAGGGTCCAAGCCAAGCTCACCGAGGTCCTGGCGGACAGGCTGTACCCTGCCCACATGAATAAACGTCTATAATAGGACCACGATAAGTCCGTATTGATTGACAGTAGTAACAATTATAAAGTGTAGATATGGCAATAATCTGGGGATAATCTGTCCTTGTCAGTCCTTCTTGTAAACATTCAGTTATTTGGTCACTCTCAGCTTGAACTTGTACTTTAAGTTTGTCAAAATTATTAATCATTCTGCAAATTATCTCCCGCACTTTATTTAATGATCTTTTTCATAACTCACATAATTAAACAATCCAACAGAAATCAAATTGTTTGTTATGACTTTTACGAATGACATACTTTGACTTAAAAAACTTGGCATAAGTTGCCATACAGAGATTTTTTTTATGTGAAATAGACAGGTATTTGACTGCTATCTTACCTGATGTTAAGTGCAGATGCAGTCTACGATGGTGCCTGTCTATTAAGTACCTATCCACTCTTTATTATCTTTTATTTTTATTTTTTTAATAAGCTTTTCGGATTTTGGTGTAGCCTACTCATCTACTCATGGGGGATTCTACTCATGTGCCCTTGGCCTCAATTTCGCTAATTTACTAATGGCTTGATTGAATTGTAATAGGATATCGAAACAGCAGCTCGATGGCAGTTTGACACGTTACTGGTATTCTGCTACAATTAAAATAGCCATTAGGATTGAGGAAGTACTTAAGCGTTCACAATTGATCAAGCGTTAACAACTTGTGCTGTAACTCCAGCTAACGAATATAAAGTTCATTTTGCCAAAAATACTTTGAAAGAGAACATTAAGCTTATAGCATTATTGTATGCTTGTATGTTTGTGGGTGTGTGTGAGTATGTGTGCACGTGTGTGTGTGTGTGTGTGTATATGTATTGCATTGTGTTCCGTATTTGGTTAAGTGTAGGATAGCAGTTAACTAATGAATTAGGCACTCAACAGTTTCATAGGAGAGATTCTGGAGCCAGTTGATGACACTTGCTTTCATGTCCCGGTTGTGCTCTCGAGCACGAGGACCATGATCCAGGATTAGGCGATCAGGTAATCACAGTGGAGCGACTACCATCTGACCTCCGTGACCTTGCTACCAGGGAACCTGAAGAGATTGGATCATGGTTACAAATTCAGTTGCCTGAATTTGCAGGTTTCATCACGATGTTTTCTCTCACCGTAATAATAAATTACTATTGCTATCCAATTGGCCGTGTGGTGTCCGGCAGAGTAGAATAGCACCAACCCCTTACATAAATGGGTGTCGTACAAGGCGACTAATGATTTCGAGGCAAAATATCAAAAGTCTCCGTAGTCTGGAAAATGGGCAGCAGCGTTTTCCATTGTTATATTTAAACACTGCGATCTCCAACCCGCCTGCCAAGCGTGGAGATTATGGCAATAACCTACCCTTTCGTGGGAGAGGCCCTAAGTCCTGCAGTGGACTGTTACAGGCTGTGATGATGATTGCTATCCAATTATAAACTTTTACGCTTTTAGCACAATTAACGGACCTAAGGCCTGTGACACGAACTAAGCGGTCAGATGACACACGTAAAAAACCAAAAGACACGTTTTTGCCCGACTGCTTCAGAATAATTAGGGACTCTGGGATAAACATTTTTTTTATTTTTAACTAGTGGACTCGGCGCGTACATCTACTTTACCCCTATCTACCCTTTTTTCTTGCTCATAAACTTTCCTCTTGAATCGCTCTATCATAAAATACATTGCGTAGTTTAAAAGATACAGACGGCGGGAAGCGACATTGTTTCATACTATGTATAGATATCATGGACAAATGGTTAACATGGTTATCAGGTGGTAGGACTCTGTCAAGCCTGAGGAGTCCGCCTGGGTGAGTACCACCGCCTTATCTATTTCCGCCGCCGAGCCACGATGCTTGCGTTGTCGTGTTCCGGTTTGAAGGATAAGGTAGCCAGCGCAAAGGGCATGAGGCATTTTAGTCCTCACAGTGACAACGCAATGGTTCTGCATTATAGTTGCCTGCAACCTAAATGCATGATTCGTGGGCCACAGTTACCGCTTACCATCAGGTGGGCTGTCGGCTCGTTTATCACTAAGTAGAATAATAATAAAATCAATATATATATATATATATCGCAGTCAAACGGTTAAATTATCCGGTTAATTAAACAGCTAGCTATTTAAGCAGTTATTTAATTGAAAATTGGCCAAATTCATGAACTTTGAAAGTAAAGTCAAATGAACGATATTGCCTCGAGTTTACGGAGCTCTTCCATCCATTGTCATAATGCTAACCTAAACTAACCGAATAGAAACCTAATGCAAACTATTATTATACTTTAAAGTTATTGTGGGTAGGTTAGCATTGGAACAATGTGTGGAAGAGCTGCGTGAACTCGAGGCAATATCGTTCTTTCAACATCACTTTAAAATCTTATGAAACTGGCAAATTTTCAACGAAATAATTGCTCAAAAAGCTAGCCGTTAAGTTAACCGGCTAATTTAACCATCCGGCTGCGGCATATATATATATGAAGGAAGAGCGTGTCATTTTGTTGTTATCACTGAACGCTATCATATGCCGCTCGTTTTATCAATGAATCGAGGGAAATACCCTTAATAGTGGTCGGGTTAGGATAACGAAAACGCAAATCGATGTACAGGAAGCCGTTGAATCACGGGTACTGTGTAAGAACTATCATTTTGGGGTAATGACATCATACATTTTTGGATGGGATTTGAATTTTTTTTATGAAGCTTGCTGTATTTGGTATCTATCAAATGAAAAGGCTTTACGAGCCGGTTCTAAAGATATACTACCCACACCATTACGTTTCCGCCACCTGCTTTAAAAAAATCCACGAAACTTTTTCAAAGTACTGAACAAAAAAAGTGCTTTAATAACAAAAAAATTAAAAGCTAACGCAAAATCCGCCATTTTAAATTTTTTATTTAGACACACATTTGGGTTTTGGAGACGAATCTAACAATATCATAATAAGCATCCGTTTAAAAGAAATTTACAAACAAACATACGCGCGAAAAACATAACCTCTCCTTGGCAGTCGGGTAAAAAAAGAAAATGATTTTATTTTCAGGTTTATCCTCGCAATGGCGTCGCCGGTCTTCGAGACGATGTTCTACGGATCCATACCCGAGGGTCTGGAGCCGATCCCCATCCCGGACATCGACCCCATAGTCTTCATGGAGATGCTGAGGTGAGCTTACTCATCATCATATCATCGTACCAGGTCATACAGCCAGCATTACGTAAATCTTGTCGCGAATGGCGAACCTTTTCGCGCACTTCTAAAGAAACCCTGTCCTACAGTCCCCTATCCCTAAAGGATAAGGCGCGGTCCTAGTTGGCAACCGTTGTGCGACCGTGGTCCATGGTTTAAAAGAGGTAGGGCATAGCGGGGTATCTCGTTCGAATTGGAGCCGCCCGACAGGGGAAGTACCTCCACCTTACAGAATATCGCAGCTAAATAATACTCTTTTAAATAGTGTTGTGTTTCTGCCGGTGAGTAAGATCTCCAGTGCTCCATGGCCCCACCCCATTTGGGGTACCGTGGCTTTGGTAGTGGAGGGGCATTTGCCTTTTTGCTGCCAGAGCAACGTATCATTGAGGTGGGCAACGCATTGGCGCTACTCTCGGTGTTGCTAATGTCTATAGGCAGTGGCGACCACTTTCCATCAGGTGGCCTGCTTGCCTGTTTGCCCAGTTGTACAATATGACATAAAAAAAAATGGTCGTGTGAGCGGTTTTGAGGTCTCCAATTTATCCGACTACGGTCGCACGACTGTTGCCAATTAGGACGGCACCTAAGATGGAGTCCCTTATTGCGATTAGTTCCTATCCTGTAGGATAAGATGGTGGCGTTCAATTCGAATTCGGTCGGGCTGCTGGTCTTACTAGCTTCTATAGGCAGCGGTGACCACTTTCCATTAGCTACCCTGCTTGCCTGTTTACCTACCGTATAAAAAAGTAAAGTAAAGTAAATATTTATTGTTAAAAAACTGGTTAACAAATATATGCCATAGCAGTTAACCCATTTCGGGTGAACAATATTCAAATTATTATTACACAACACAGAGAAACGAAACGACGAAATAAACTTATTAATAACCGAATTTACTTTAGTATTAACATATCTATTTAAATAATATATAACAAAAAACTTCCAAAACAAAACTTCTTAATATTTAATATAAATGCTATCGACATTGTAATATTCCTTGAGATAGTAACAAGACTTTTTTTTTTTAATTATAAGGAATTTTATTATGTTAAAAGAAATATTTACATGACGGAAATAAATTAAATAAAGCTAATACTAAATTATAAAATAATATTTACAAATAAAAAACTTGCCCCAAGTCCCTTGTTAAAGGAATACCTTGTGATATCCCTTGTTAGACTTTTTTAAAAGCCACTGTTCTAAATTTGTTAAAATCAAACTTTTTTAATAAAAAAAACCCTAACAACACCCCCCCTCCCTTCCAGATACATATACACAGACAACGTGATAATAAACTCCATATCGACGGCGTTCGAGCTCCACTACTGTGCCAAGAAGTATATGTTGCCGTTCCTAGTCCGCGCTTGCACAGAACATTTGGATACAACGCTGAGTGCTCATAGTGTACTGCCTGTGTATGAGCATGCGAAGTTTTACGACGAACGGACGTTGCTTGGTGCTTGTTTGGCGGTGAGTGTGTAAATAATTACTACTTCCCATTAGTTCGTAATAGTGTTGTAAAGAACTCAAGTCTTTTAGTCTTCATTTCGAGACTTGAGTCAATTTTCAAGACTAGGACTCGTTAGTCACATGAGTCCGAGTCCTTTGAGTCCTCTGAGTCCTTTCGAGTCTTTTAAGTTCTTTAAGCTAGACTGAGTCATGAACTTGAGTTGGTGTATTATAATTATAATACCAATAATACTAGTGATACTGGGTGATTTTATATCGTCATCCATATTTATTTACGTTTCATGGGTAGAATCACCCCTTTGAATATGGCCAACTAATTTTTTTACTCCTTGTATTTATAAACTTTTCTACCAATCCTAATAACGACGAAAGCGATTTGGACGATCATCTTTTTTTTCTTATGATTGATATGGCAACACAATAAATTTTATTTACTTCAAACTACAGCCAAAGCCATGGATATAGAGGACTCAGTCTTAAGTTATTTTAAAAGGCTCAAGTCTTTGAGTTCTTTTTGGCAGGACTCAAGTCTTTTTACAAAAGACTCCAAATTCTGAAGGACTTGAGTTCTAAGTCTTATTTATAGATATAAGACTCGAGTTTCTTACAACACTAGTTCGTAAGCTGGAGTCAATGATCAACTTTATGGCGGCCAATACCAAATACAAGAAACCCTGGTAGAACAAAGGCGAGATGGTTTGACATCACCAAGGTGGCCGCGAAGATGTGGATGAGGGAGACGTCCTGTCGATCAGTATGGAGGAGTTTGGGGGAGGCATATGTCCGAAAGTTGGACGGTGAAATGTTGATGAAAAGGATGTTCATAAGCCGTGTGGTGTCCGGCAGAGTAGAATAGCACCAACCCCTTACACTCGCGAGTATCGTAGAAGGCGTCTAATGTTTCCGAGGCAAAAGATCTAGAGTCTCCGTAGACTGGAAAATGGGCAGCAGCATTTTCCATTGTTATACTTATGACACTGCGATTGGAGATCGCCTGCCAAGCGTGGAGATTATGGCGATAACCTCCCCTATCGTGGGAGAGGCTCTAAGTCCTGCAGTGGACTGTTAAGAGCTGTGATGATGACCTTTTCTTCTCTTTTTAATTGTATGGATTCAACTATAGTGCACACGGCACACTCACTCACACTACTGCAAACGTATCTATGTACCCAGTCACACACACAAGCATACTTCCCTACCAAACGCTAACAGCTGTTCAATTGCCTTCAAGTCCTTCAAGGCTTCTATCGCAACGGCCACCAACTTATTAATTAATTAATTTGGTTTGATTAATTTTATACTAATTGAATGGTTTGTTATCCTAAGACATGTCTCAATATTAATTATTAATTGTATTCAACTACCTGCGGCCTTAGCCAAGAGGTTGCGTAATGTACAATCGTTTGTGGTAGAAAATATTTATGAATTTGACATAAGCTAACGTTATCTGACATAAGCTGTTTGTGGTAGAAATTCTTGGTCCATAGACCATTCACGTACTTTCGGTGTACAAAGGAGGCGGATTGGCGGATGATCCTACACAATCAGAGTCAATGTAGATGTTGGTAGAAATAGTCGAACTTCGATCTGTCAATTTTCTACCATACACGCATCACGCAAGCGGAGCTGTCAAAGATGGCTAGACCAGCTGACATTCGTAGTGCCTTTTATAAGGTGTTAAATGTGAAACGAATACCTATTTATAACGACCATATTGTACAATTTAACAGCGAATAAATGAAATAGAATATTACGCAGATCCACATTTTGTAATAAAATTCAAGCGAAAGGATAATAAATCGCCCATTTCAAGGAGTTACTGGGTTTTTCTTGTTGCATCCGCAACATTGCTTATAAACCTCTTGAATCACTCTATCTGTTAATTGAAAACCGCCTACTAACACCTACCCTACACCTACCCTACACCTACCCTACACCTACCCTACACCTACGTCTAAAAAATAAAATAAAAAATTTAGGGGTGGACTACCCCTAACATTTAGGGGGATGAAAAATAGATGTTGGCCGATTCTCATAGATACCGGATAAGCACAAAAAATTTCATCAAAATCGGTCAAGCCGTTTCGGAGGAGTATAACAACGAAAACTGTGACACGAGAATTTTATATATTAGAGATAATTTACTGTACTGTGTAATTCACAAGGATGATTCAGATTCATATTCAGTGTCACAATAAATAATACAACAATAATAAAAAATTTCGAAATAATAACTAGATGTAATGGGGATCTGAATAGATAGATAGATATATATTCTTTATTGCTCACAAAATTACAAAAAAAAATAACAGTTATTTTCAAACATTGTGGGCAAAAGCGGCCTTATCGCTACAAGCGATCTCTTCCAGGCAACCCTTGTCTAGAAAGAGAAAAAGATAAACATCAGTCAGACAAGCAACAAAAATAGCATTTATCATCTAGGTAAACAACTATATTATAAGCTAAAAATGTTACACCTACATATTATATACACACATATATAGATAATATACGTACATATTAATATGATAAAATGGTCGTCAGAGGACAATGTCAACTAATTGCAAACGGAGAGAAGATGGGCAACTTGGTTTTAAAAGTTGCAAGTGGATTTGACGACCTGAGTGGTTCAATGGTCAACATGCCGCCGGTCTGCCACGCAAGAGGTCCCGGGTTCGATTCTCTGCCGGGCAGAAATTGAAATGATGAATTTCAATTTCTGTTACGGGTCTGGGTGTTCTATGTATAATAAGTATGTATTTAAAAGCATTTAAGTAGTATATCAGTTATCTAGCACCCATAACACAAGCTTTGCTTACTTTGGGGCTAGATGGCGCTGTGTGAATTTGTCCACGAATATTTATTTATTATTTATTTATTTATTTGCGGGGCAAATATCCTTGGAAAAGCTTCATCACTTTGACACCAAGCCTTGCCCTCCCCAGATGATGAAGACGAAGACCACAGAGATCCTGAATACCCCGAGCTTCGTGGAGGCTCGTCTCGAGACTGTTATCACACTGTTCGGCCTGGATTCCCTCAATATCGAGTCCGAAATACAGCTGTTCGAGGCTGCGGAGAGATATTCGAGGTATGGGAAGAGAATGTATTCTGAGTGAGTCAGTATTTAACAATTTCTAGATTACGCACTTATGAGACTGATATTTATTGGACGGTGTCCATAGAAATCGGTATTAACAACTACCACTGTAGCGACATCTACCGCTCCAATAGGGAAACTCAACAATACTCACATTACGAGTACACGAACACAAGGTTGATAAGCTCCGCGTATAGATGGCGCTGATCGTCCTACATCGCGCTAGCGAAGTGTGCAAATTTCCGCGGCATATATACAACTTCCGACAATCAACTGTCGGACCCTTGGTCTTCTGGTCACGACACCCGGCCAGGTGGGTAATTACTCTTTTCCACCTTCTCCATCTTCGCTTGCCAACATTGGCGCCTGCCTTATCCCTTTAACGACGACCTGAGTGGTTCAGTGGTCAACATGCCAGTCAGCCACGCAAGAGGTCTCGGGTTCGTTTCCCAGCCGGACAGAAATTTAAATGATGAATTTTATTTTCTGTTACGGGTCTGTGGGTAATATAAGTAGTATATCAGTTATCTAGCACGCATAGTACAAGCTTTGCTTAGTTTGGGGCTAGATGGCGCTGTGTGAATTTGTCCACGAATATTTATTTATTTATTATTTATAACGCCAAACCCGCATTCTTATACTGTATTTACCAATGAGTCTTTTCTGAGTTATGTACATTAGTTGAATGCTAACCGATGCTCTTACGGCGAGGGAAAACATCGTGACGAAACCTGCACATTCAGCCGACTGGATGTGTAACCATGATCCAATCTGGTCAGGTTCCCCTGGCAGCAGGGTCACGGAGGTCAGATGGCAGTCGCTCCACTGTAACATACTGTAACAATACTGTGACATTGTTTTGTAGTTACCTTGACTTGATTTGTTAAGTTATTGGATTGTGTATAGACATGGTTGAAATGAATTTATGGAATTATTTGATTAATTGACATAAGTATTGAATTGAATTATTTGACATTGTTATTATATTTATTGTTTATGATAAATTTAATTAATTTACATACCTCATCTACTAAAAATATGGAATTGTTTGAATTCTGAAATAAATGATTATATATTTATTCATTTATTTATTAATAATCTGATCTGCCAAATCCTGGATCATGGTCGAGTAGGACCCCGGGCCCTCGTCCGCGAGAGCATAACCGGGACATTAACGCCAAGATGTTTATTTTTAGGGCCCAAGAGTCCATAGAAGCATTGGTAGGCTAATTTCTATAAGTCTGAACTGAGTTGGAACCCCAGAGCCGACATGTACCAATTACTTTTATTATGCTACTGGACTTTCGATCTGCTAAATCCTGGATCATGGACAAGGCGGACCGTGGGTCCTCGCTCGCGAGAGCACAGCAGGGATATTGACGCACGCCGCCAAGATGAATATTTATGAGTATGACCGTAGCATGTGGAATGTGGTAGAGCTCGTCTATTTTAAAATGACGCGCCCCACTATCGCATTAACGCACACAAGCAAGTTTAAAATATGAACGCAATACATATACAAATGCCGTTGTAATTGGTCATTCAGTTGCCGGTAAGATTCAAACGTCGGAGCACGCGTCGTTCATTGGCTCCCACACAGATGAAGTGTCGTTATCAATATTTGCACTCACACATCGAAATTAACTAAGAAGTGGGGCGCGTCATCTTAGACTAGACGAGCTCTATCTGCCTATCCCTACGGAAAAAGCGTGATGGGACATATTTAAATTGTAATGTATTTTTTATATCATACTGTAGGCAAAAAGGCAAGCGGGCCACCTGATGGAAATCGGTCACCGCCTCCTCTAGACATTTGCTACACCAGCGGTATCGCAAATGCCATATCTATTTAATTTTCATTTTTTGTAATTTTGTATGCAATAAAGAGTGTATCTGATGTCTGATTATTATAGGGCCCAAGAAACCAAGAATGAGGACGACGACGAGCCCACATACAACGTGGTTGGCTCCCTAGCGGAGCCGGCCAGCCCAGACGTGGTCATTAAAAGTCCAGAATACGTAGCCACCACCATTGACGAGGATTTGGAGGTAGGTCGCGTTTTTATTTAGGAGGTATCCCTTTTGCTGTAAAAGTTCGTAACGCAGACGATAGATGGCGCTGCCGGGTAGTTTTTTTTTTTTTTTTAAATCTTTATTTTTAAGAGCTTGGTCACAATTTGCGACTATGCCGCTCTGTACAGCTTCCAATATTATTAAATTAAACAAAAATGAGCTAGGTTTCAAACCTAGACTCCTTATAGGAATTATCTCCGTTCCAAACCCAACCTAACTAATTTATAAAGTGCTTTAGCAGCCCTTGATAAAGGGGATGCTAGAACACAGTTACATACACCAACTTCTTTAAATTTATCACAATAGTTATGTATATTAATTCTAAACGATTCATTGCGTACACATTCCATTAATATGTGATACACGTCTTCGGTCACATTACATTCAGCGCAGTTAGGTGTTTCCGATTTTCCCATCAAAAATGAAAATTTATTAAGTGGAATGTGCCCAGCACGACATCTTAAAGCTATTACTAAATCCTTTCTAGTCAAGCAGTTGTCAATCCAAGGGGAATTCAATGGTTCAGGTTGAATAGTCTTATACCAGATTCCTACATCAGTAGACCTTTTATCAAAATGTGTTTTCCACAATTCATAACAGTGCTTTTTTGGGAGGTGTAAACACTCTGTATAAAATGGTAGACAGGATATAGGAATGCCATCCGTAACAGCTTCCTTAGCAAAGTTGTCAACTCTCTCATTACCTAGTATTCCACAATGAGCAGGGATCCACTGCAAGTAAATAGTTTTTGATTGTTTGTGTAACTCTAATATAAGATTAAGAATAAGATAGGCTATCGGGACACATCGAACATTCGAGGTAGACCGAGCCAAATGTTGCAAAGCACTCTTAGAATCCGTAAGTATTACAAACTTATTACCATATACTGAAACAGACAGAATGTATGATAAAGCTTCAGCTATGGCTATCAGTTCAATGTGCATTATAGACAAAGTAAAGGTAATTTGGAATTTTACATGAATATTAAATTGTGGATCATATATCGCTGCTCCAGACCCCTTGGAATCCTTAGAGCCATCCGTAAAAACTATATGAAAGGACTCGTATTGTAATTTACAGATATTGTCTACTGCCCAAACCAAAAAACTAGTGTTGTATAAGCGTTTGGGTTTTTCAATCAAACTGATGCTATTTCTGGTAATATCAGCCATATTAATTGAGTTCACCCACACATCCAAAGAGAATATTTCTAAAATTGTATTGGTGTGCATAGGTATGTCACGGAAGTTATTATGAATAATTACTAATATGGGTTTGTTTTTTCTTTTCCAATTATTATTACTATTATCGCAATGGTTGGCCAAAACTTGGATCGATTTGATTAATTGATTAGGATGAATTGACTTGTTTTTAAAATAAAATTTACAGCCTAGGTAATTTCTACGAATGTGTAGTGGCGGAATAGAAAGTTCACTTTCCATGACATGTATAGGGGTTGTTTTTATAAAGCCTCCTACGACTCTCATAGCTATATTTTGAATAGATGTTAACTTTTTCAAGTGCGAGTCACATGAATCAGCATACAGAAAACTCCCATAGTCTAGACGACTGCGAATAATTGACATATATATCCTCCTCAAATGTTTAGGATGAACCCCCCATCCCGACCCTGATAAAACTTTGAGAGTATTTAAAAATTTTAAACATTTTTCAGAAATTTCATTAATATGTTTCCGCCATCTTAGTGAGCGATCTAGCCACATTCCTAAGTATTTAACGTTATCAACTATCTCTAATTGGGTATTGTTAATCTTAAGTTCAGCTGTTCCTCTAAATATACCTTTTTTAAAAATACATAATTTGCTTTTCGTTGGTGATAACTCTAAACCCAAATTTGACAATATTTGACAAAGCATATTCAATGCTGATTGTAACTCTCCAAGGCCTTCATCTATCCTTTGACAAGTAATGTACAACACAATGTCATCAGCGTATTGCAATATTAAGACATTTTTAATTAGTTTGCACATTTCAATGGTAGCAATATTAAACAATAATGGAGACAGAGGATCTCCTTGGGCAAGACCTTTATAACAATGTCTTGATACAACGGTATTATCTGATATGATATGAACACGTCTTTCTTTCAGAAAGCTCCAAATATATTTACATAATTTATGTCCAATGCCGAGTTTGTCCAAGATGGATATAAGACCTGCCAGATCTACATTATTGTATGCATTGTCAATGTCTACGAAACACCCAAGCGTTACTTGGTCATTACAAAATCCTGTTTGTATATGGGTAATTAATAAACTAAGACTATCCAGACAAGATTTGGATTTTCTGAACCCAAAGGTATATTCGGAAAACAGTGACTGTTTTTCTAGAAACCATTCGATCCTTCTGTTAATAATTGCATGGAAGATCTTACATATACAGGAAATTAATGATATCGGGCGAAGTGATGAGATAGACGTAGGGTCCCGACCTGGTTTTGGAATGGGTACCACTCTAATATCTCGCCATTCAGATGGGACAAACCCTGCTTCTAAAAATGAATTAAATAGTTTGACTAAAAATAATTTACCACTTTTTGGTAGGTTTTTAAGCATAGAATAAGAAATTCCATCATGACCAGGTGCTGTATCCTTGCTTTTTATACACCCATCTAGCTCATGAAGAGATATTTCCGACTCTAGATAAGGATTACTCGAGGTAAATTCAGGATCTGGTAAAATAGTGAAATCAGGGCATAAATTTTGTAAAAGTTTATAGGCTTGTACACTATTTATCTGATTATGGGAAATTGAATGTCGACCTTTAATCCATTTCATTTTTGTCCACAAATCCTTTGCAGATGTTCGGCTATCCGTCTCATCACAGAACTGTTGCCAACTTTTTCTTTCAGCAATGCGAATAAGGCGTTGGGATTCCCTGATTTTATCTAGTAAGATATTGTGATTTTCAGGGGTAGGGTTGCGTCTAAACTTTGATAATGCTAGTCTACGTATGGCTACTGATTTGGATAGATCTGCATTCCAGTATGGTTTCGGGGAAAATTTTTGATCCAGTGCTTGACAAATTTTAATAGTAGGTATAAATAGATTTGCTGCGCGATTTATACAGTCCAGGAAAAAATTATATGACTTTTGCAGATCACTTAAATCCACATCGATAGCAAAGCATTGTTCTAAATATGCGGAATATGAAGGCCAATCTGCATTTTTTAAATTACGTTTTTTCTGATACGAATGATTAATTTCAAGCTGCGAGTGAATTTTAATTATAAAATGGTCACTGCCCAATGACTCGTTAGTGACGGACCAACTAAACAAAACAGCTACATCTGATGACACTAACGATAAATCCGGAGATGATTGGCGTAATGATCCATCCACCATTTGAAATCGAGTTGCGGTGTTGTCGTTTAAAATAAAATAACTATTTTCTAGTACTGACCTAAATATTTGAATACCCCTTGTATCCGTCTTATACGACCAACTAGAATGGTGTGCGTTAACATCACCCACAATCATGGTCCGCGTTGAGCATAGTTTTAGTAAATCTTCCCAATCTGATTGAGTTGTTTGTATACTGCTTGGGCAATATATACCGATAATATTTTCTAATTGATTACAGTTGTAAATCTTTACACGCACCATCTCGAAGCCAACGTTTCGATGTAAGATTTGTATTCGCTCTGCTTTTATTGATTTATGGATTAAAATTGCTACGCCGCCGCCAAATGCCACTTCCCTATCCTTCCTATATACCGAATAATTATTAATCCTTAATTCAGAATCCAACTCTAGCCAAGTTTCCGTTATCACAAAAATATGAACTTTCTCCTGAATTAACAACTGCCTTAACATACTTAGTTTATTTCTAATACTGCGCGCATTCCACTGACAAATATTTATATTATAAATAGCTTGAAAACAATTATTATCCATTAAAGATTGAAAGTAACTGTTTAATAAAAGCGAAATCTGAAATAGTTTCACAAATATATGCTAAGATCCAATCTCTCGAGATAGTCAGTACTGACTTAATTTTTTCACCAATGCTGCAATTTCTTAAAAACAAAATGTTTTTTATTTTATCTATTAATTCTTTAAAAGATATAAGTTTGTTACGAATTTCTTCACAGTCTAGGTCTGGCGCACAATAATCCGGGGGTTCCTCACAGTCCGAAATAGGCATACTCGATGTACCCTGGTCCACTTTAACGTGCGAAGTATTCCGTTTCTTGTTGATATGGGCTTTAGATTTCAAAGACGGCCGAGATAGTACCTCTGCGTAGCTGCGAGTAGTTGTTGTTGTAACGAACTGCGGCGTCGAAACCGGTTCCGTGTGGCTATCCGCTAGCAGTCCGAATGCATTGTTCGTAGGGGTAGGTATTGGAGTAGACGTATCGCGAGTTTCGCTCCGCGCGGGCTCGTGCGCCGGGCCGGCTGGTACATACATCGATACCGCCTTACGATAGGTTATATTAAATTCTGACATTAACTCTCTTAGGCTCTTTTCCTTAATAAACACTGGGCACGATTTGGACAGCGCCATGTGTTTACCTCCGCAGTTTGGGCATTTATAAGTTAAAATGTCACAGTTTTCATGGCGTTCCGCGCATTTTGGACATACTAATTTGTTAGCTGGGCAAAGCTTTTTAATATGACCAAATCGCCAGCATTTTGAGCATTGTGTGACAGGAAATGTGTAGGTATCCACTTTAACTCGGAGGTCGCATAGGTATATAAATTGTGGTAGTGTAGGTCCGATAAAGCCAATACGTATAGATTCACTAGGTATCCATCCATCCTCATTTCTTCGGTTCAAACGCGATATAGATGCAATAGCTACGGAACTTTGGATATACCTTTTTAGTTCTTCCTCCTTCAGTTCAATATCTATATCTTTTACAAGACCATAGGAAATACCTACTTCCCAGGTTTTTTGGCTTCGCCATCCCATATCTTTAAAGTGTACACAGTCCATAAATGTTTCAGCACACTTTTCAGACCGAAAATTTATGAAAATTTTATATGGGTTTATAAATTTTATTCTCATAATACCAAGAATACTGTTCTCCTTCATTAATCTAGCTAGGGCAAATTGTTTGGGTAATTTTTCTTTACTCGTTACACTAACCTGTATATCCTCGAGATATCGTTTTCTCGGTTTTCTTTTAGCAGGTTGCCAATTGTCGTCGTTTTCAGCTAAATCTTCTCGTCCTCGTTTAAATGTGTAAATTCCGTCTTCACTTATTTCCATGTTATTTTCTGTCTCGTTGTTTCTATTTTCCTCCGCAATAATTTGTGTATAGTCCTCTAAACTTCTTATCTCACTCTCCATATTAGCTGCTGGGATAATATTTTCTTCGCATAATTCTTTATTCGAGTTTAAGTCCTCTGCCATTACCTAGAAAGCTCATAATACGTGTATAGGCACGGGACCGATTCGCGCCCGGTCGCAGGTATTTACGCGCACGCGGTAAACGCTCCGATCGAGTAAACAGTAGGTAAATACGTATCCGACAAACACGTCCACGCGTAGGAAGTTGTTTGACCGAACTGTGCCGGGTAGTTAGAACGCGGTAGCGAGTTGGTACGCCATAGGGTGGTATAGCTACCTGTAGTGCCTAAGAGAAGAGATATTGTTTGGATATCCCTTTGCTGTAAAAGTTCGTAACGCAGACGATAGATGGTGCTGCCGGGTAGTTAGAACGCGGTAGCGAATTGGCACGCCATAGGGTGGTATAGCTACCTGTAGTGCCTAAGAGAAGAGATAATGTTTGAATATCCCTTTGCTGTAAAAGTTCGTAACGTAGACGATAGATGGCGCTGCCGGGTAGTTAGAACGCGGTAGCGAGTTGGTACGCCATAGGGTGGTATAGCTACCTGTAGTGCCTAAAAGAAGAGATAATGTTTGGATATCCCTTTGCTGTAAAAGTTTATAACGCAGACGATAGATGGCGCTGCCAGGTAGTTAGAACGCGGTAGCGAGTTGGTACGCCATAGGGTGGTATAGCTGCTCATGATGCCTAAGAGAAGAGATAATGTTTGGATATCCCTTTGCTGTAAAAGTTCGTAACGCAGACGATAGATGGCGCCGTCGGGTAGTTAGAACGCGGTGGCGAGTTGGTACCTGGGAGCTTACCATGAGCTCTTATAGCAGGACCTAAACAGAACTTCCTCGCTTAGCATGAGACAGCGCTACGTGTCACATAAGCTTGTCTCTTTCCAAACTGAACTGCGCAGAATTTGAACGCTTTATAAAGTTCATGAGAAGGCCCATGGGCGACCATAGTTCGGTATAGCTACCTTAAAGAAGAGAAGAAGTAGGCTCCCTAGCAGAGCTGGCTAGTCCCAATGTGGTCATCAAGAGTCCAGAATACGTGGCCACTACCATTGACGAGGATTTGGAGGTAGGTCTCTGCTCGAGTCACTGTTCCCCGATTTATTTATTTTATTTATTTATTCGTATGGCATATTAATATAAAAATAAAGACTATATTAGGTACAATTAAATCTACAGATCCACTTTACAAGACTTGAGCCACAAGCCCGATAAGTATATACGTATTACCTTGGGGTCTTCAAGTCGAAGAGTGAATAGGTATCTTCTAGGCACGGATAAGAAAACGCCAAGTCGGAATCGCTTATTAAAAAAAATATAATAATCTCTATATGGCACGTTTTTAAACGTCATAGAACGTCATTCATAAAAATCATAACAAACAATTTGATTTCTGTAGGATTGTTTATTTTCGTGAGTTATGAAAAATATTATTAAAACAATTAAAACGGAAGTGCGGGAGATAATTTTCAGCATGATTAATAATTTTGACAAACTAGAAGTACAAGTTCAAACCAAATAACTGAATGTTTACAAGAAGGACTGACAAGGACAGATTATCCCCAGATTATTGCCATATTCACACTGTATAAGTTTTACTACTGTCAGTCAATACGGACTTATCGTAGTCATATTATATCTACATATTTCTCATCGTCGCTTTCCATCAAGTGAGTTGAGGTCTAATGCAGCTGATTCCTTCCCAAGTAATGACCTCTCAGCCGGCTGGCTGAGTCATTAACACTATAGCGTTTTTAGAAATGTTTTTTTACCTAAATTGGATCAGTAGTCGTTTTCGAGTTCCGAAATACTTTACTCAAGACCTAAGATATAAAAAGAAGATAATATAATAATAAATAACATACTTGGCGAGTATATGCTGCCTATAGCATATGCTGAGCTGAGCTTTAGTTTGGCATGACACTACTATACAAGCTATGCTTAGTTTGGGGCTAGACGGCGCTGTGTGAATTTGTCCACGATTATTTATTTATTTATTATTTACATTGAGGGCCCTTCTGAATTTCTTCCGCCAGATAATAGAGCTACCAACCCTAACAATAGACATCAGAAGCCTCATCAGCTGATTTACCCAAATGTCAATGACCTCTCGGCCTCTCGATAACATTTTCAGACAACATTTTTACTCAACCCCCGCCCTTCCCCCAGATAATAGAGCTACCAACCCTAACAATAGACATCAGAAGCTTCATCAGCTGATTCCTTCCCAAGTGTCAATGACCTCTCGACCGACTGGCCGGATCATGTGACACTATAATATTTTTTTTTACCAGTAGTCGTTCTGGAGCTCAGAACTATTTTACTCAAGACAAGACCCTATACAAATCCATACATAGTATAAAACAAAGTCACTTCCCGCCGTCTACGTCTGTCCCTATGTACTTTTATATCTTTCAAATTACACAACGGATTTTAATGCAGTTCTCAACGATATATAGATTTATTCAATAGGAAGGTTTATAAGCAAGAAAAAAGGGCAGAGGTAGGGGTAAACTACTGAACGAAGTCGGGTAGTTGACACTATAGAGTTTCAGACAAGATTTTTTTACATAAATTGGAATAGTCGATTACTGCGAATATCTATCTACGAAATATTTCTCTTCAATACAAGACCCTATAGATATGATATAAAAAATCTACATAAGCGTCCCGTCCCCAATAACTAAACACTCTAGCCCTTCTGTAGCCGTATTTAGAATGGCTCGGAAATCGGATTCGGATACGGAATCGACAAAGGACCCCGCAAAAGTTCTTAGGAAAATGTGGTTTCAGTTAATTTTGATCAAATTTTCATATGTTATAGAGAGTAGAGTTTCCGTGGAATCTATCGGAATTGAGAATAACTGTTTTCGAATCGATCGACAGGGATTCGCCGCTCACGAATTTCGTGTCGTCTGAAAATCGTTCGGAAACGGTTTCGAATCATTGTGAATACGGCTACTGAATTCCTTCCCCCAGATAATAGAGCTACCAACCCTAACGATAGAGATCGGGAGCTCTGATGAGGATCAGCGCAGCGTGGTGCCGCGGAAACGGCGGCGGAGGATGCGGAGGAAGAAGGCCGAGGACGCGGGGGAAGGGACCTCCAAGGCTGAGAAGGAACCTCCTGCTGCTGCTTCTGGTATGTGGTGGAATAGTTTAGAATCTAGAGGTTCTAGGAGCGTCGGTGGCCGAGTGGAGGAAGAAGGTTAAGGATGTGTGAGAAGGGACCTCGAAGGCTGAGAAGGAGGTTCCTGCTGCTGATGTTTCTGGTATGTGGTAGTGGATTAACTATAAAATATTTTGACGGCCTAACTGGGTCAGTTGGTTAACATGGCACACAACATAACATGCCGGGTTGCCACGCAGAGTTTAAGTTCGGTTCCCGGCCGAGCTGAAATTGAAATGATGAATTTTAATGTCTGTAGGGAAGTGGACCCTGTACCACTCGTCAATCCTGATTCCTGCCAGGGTCCACTGAACCACATCATCATCACAGCCCGTAACAGTCCACTGCAGGACTTAGGGCCTCTCCCACGAACGGGAGGTTATTGCCGTAATCTCCACGCTTGGCAGGCGGGTTGGAGATCGCAGTGTTTAAATATAACGATGGAAAATGCTGCTGCCCATTTTCCAGACTACGGAGACTCTTGGTCTTTTGCCTCGAAAACATTAGTCGCCTTGTACGACACCCACGAGTGTAAGGGGTTGGTGCTATTCTACTCTGCCGGACACCACACGGTTCACCACTGAACGGTTCACACACACACTCATTTCGACGTTATATCCCGGTTAAAATACGCGAGGACCCGGGATCCGCCTTCCTGCTTCTTACTCAATATTCAAATGTTTATTACTTCATAAAAGTAATTTTTACAATTATCCACTTTGCGCGGTCTTCAGCATTCTTAGTGCCGAGTCCGTTGGCACGCATGCCACTGTTAACGACGTCCAGCCATCGCTTCTTGGGCCTATGTATAGATGTGTAGAGCTCGTCTAGTCTAAAATGACGCGCCCCACTACTTAGTTAGTTGATTTCGATGTGTGAGTGCAAATATTGATAACGACACTTCATCTGTGTGGGAGCCAATGAACGACGCGTTCTCCTACGTTTGAATCTCACCGGCAACTGAATGACCAATTACAACGGCATTTGTATATGTATTGCGTTCATATTTTAAACTTGCTTGTGTGCGTTAATGCGATAGTGGGGCGCGTCATTTTAGATTAGACGAGCTCTACCATATTAAGTTCTTACTTACCTTCTTGCTTCCAGAAAAACAACAAGAGAAGCCGACCATCCGCTCAGCCATCCAACAGATCCGGTTCCTGACCCTCACGCCGCCTGAGCTCGCCAAATGCGAGGTAGCCAGCAGAATGCTGACCAGGACCGAGATCTTCGCCATACTGATGAATATCAGCTCTGAGGATACGTACGAACCCATGCCTGTGGGGTTCAGTACTAGTCGGATGCCGAGGAATCAGGTAAGAAAGAAAGAAAAGACATTTATTACACCCAGCACACCACGACACAATAACAGTTACAGAATAAGTAGGAGCAAAAGGTATCAAACTACGCTTCCAGTATAAGATGAGCTAGCGTCTCTATAGACGCACATAGCAATGATAGCTTCTTTTATACTGGTTTGGTAGGTCAATTACCAGTATAAGATGAGCTGACACCTGTATGGACGCGCATAGCAATGGTAGCTCATTTTATACTGGTTTTTGGTAGGTATATGTTCAGTATAAGATGAGCTAGCGTCTATAGACGGGCATAGCAATGTTAGCTCATTTTATATTGGTATATCCAAATGCGAATTGGCCATCCTCATGAATATAAGGTCTGAAGACACCTCCGAGCCCATGCCTGAGGGGTTCAATACTTGCCGGATGCTGAGGAATCAGGTAAGATGGTGGAATTGGTATAGAAGGTATCAAGGTACCAGTATAAGATGAGCTAACACCTGTATGGACCAGCGCATATCTAGACGAGCATAGCAATGTTAGCTCCATTTATACTGGTTTTAGTCGGACCTACCAGTATAAAATGAGCTGGCGTCATTATAGACCGGCATAGCCAATTCAGTTCGTTTTATACTGGTTTTGTGTTAGGTTGGAAACCAGTATGAGATGAGCTAGTACCTGCATAAATGCGAATAGCAATGTTAGCTCTTTTTATACTGGTTTTGGCCAAATGCAAGATCGCTGTCCTGAAGACACGTACGAACCCATGCCTGAGGGGTTTAGTACTAGCAGGTTGCCGAGGAATTAAGTAAGGTTACAGACTAGGTAGGAACAGAAGGTATTGGCCTAGCCTAACCTAACCTAACCTTTATGGTTGCGCATAGCAATGTTAGCTCCTTTAATACTGGTTTGACCAAGTGCGAGGTCCAACACCTACATTGGACTTGCATACGCTGCTTTTCCCGCGCTCACTCCGATTTGGGTGGTGTGTGCCTAGCATCAGATCAGGGGCCGTACTGCCGATCTCCACCACCACGATAAGTCCATATTGACTGACAGTAGTAAAAATTATAAAGTGTGGATATGGCAATAATCTGGGGATAATCTGTCCTTGTCAGTCCTTCTTGGAAACATTCAGTTATTTGGTCACCATTAGCTTGAACTTGTACTTTTAGTTTGTCAAAATTATTAATCATGCTGAAAATTATCTCCGGCACTTTCTTTTTAACTGTTTTGCCCATTATTCAATAATATTTTTCATAACTAACGAAAATAATAAATCATACAGAAATCAAATTGTTTGTTTTGACTTTTATGAAGGACGTTCTATGACGTTTAAGAACTTGCCATACAGAGATTTTAATTATATTTTTTTAATAAGCGATTCGGACTTCGCGTGGTCTTATTATATCCTGAATCCTGATCCAATAGACAAGAATGACGTCACAACATCCAATTCGAATACTACTACTGGATAGGCTCTACTAGTAGAACCTATCCAGTAGAATCGACTGAAATGTATGATTTTGAACGACATGAAGCTGGTTATACTCGTAATTTCATGAGTCTGAATTTTATGTTCCGTTCAACTAACATAATTTTCATAATTTTGATTTTGATTTTATCTCGCAGTTGTTTAAACGCAAAGATAAAAACTGTACGTAGGGGCAACGTAGTAGGCTACTTTGCCCCTAGCCTTTTTTTTTTTCGTACAAATAACCTCTGTTTTATAACCAACAGAACAAAACAGAATTATTCAAATCGGTCCAGCCGTTGTCCACCTTTAGATGTGACTTAAGTAATAAATACATAATATATCTTAAAATATATAAATACAAGCGGCAACTCATGAGTAGTTATTGTGTACAACATTTATCGACTTATATAGCGATATTTTACAATTTGGACATTTTGCAACTTGGACATTATGCAACCTGGTAATTTTGCAACCTGGACATTTTGCAACCTGGACATTTTGCCACAGGACATTATGCAACCTATACATTTTGTAACCTGGACATTTTGCCACTGGACATTATGCAACTTGGACATTTTGCAATCTGGACATTTTGCGACCTGGACATTTTGCCACTGGACATTATGCAACTTGGACATTTTTCTGCCACTGGACATTTTTAAACTAAACGACTGACTCCACGTTACTTTCCAGCCGTACCTGAGCAACGCAATCTGGTCGTCCGACCAAAGTACGGTTCATTTTTTCACGGGATTGCCTGAGAGGAGCCAAAACACCGTTCCCGGTACCCCGGGATTGGCTGAGAGGGCCCAAATTCTGAACGCTGAATACGTCGTATGTTTATTTCGTTTATTTATTTTTAATTTATTAAAACTTTATGCACTTGTAGCGACATCTATCGCTCCACTAGGGAAACTCAACGATACTCACATTACGAGTACACGAACACAAGGTTGGCAAGCATCCGCACATAGATGGCGCTAACCGTCCTGCATCGCGCTAGAGAAATGTGACAACTTCCACGGCATATATACAACTTCCGACGATCAACTGTCGAGCCCTTGGTCCCCTGGTCACAACACCCGGCCAGGTGGGTAATTACCCTTTTCTACCTTATCACCATCTTCGCTTGCCAACATTGGCGGCTATCTTATCCCGCACCGCCAAACACTAAAGACTTTAAAGCCCTTACATATGAAATTGGCGTCTCAATCAATTAAAAAGTATTTTCTTATCTTTTTACAAGGCTTTGAAAACACCCCTTTTCAGTTGTTGTCAATTTTGCCTCTTAAACCAGTATGAAGAGGGTAGTTTAGCTGATTATACCTACAATGTTTCATCGAAATCGGATTAGTAATTTCCAAGAAATTGAAAAATATGCGTGTATGAAAATTGCTGCTTCTGTCAATTTCGCCATCATCACAGCCCATAACAGTCCACTGCAGGACTTAGGGCCTCTCCCACGAAAGGGGAGGTTATTGCCGTAATCTCCACGCTTGTCAGGCGGGTTGGAGATCGCAGTGTTTAAATATAACAATGGAAAACGCTGGTGCCCATTTTTCAGTCTATAGAGACTAGATCTTTTGCCTCGAAAACATTAGTCGCTTTGTACGTCACCCACGAGTGTAAGGGGTTGGTGCTATTCTACTCTGCCGGACACCACACGGCTTATTACAATTGTAATAATAGAAAAATATATTACCATTGTTCTGAAAAAGGCGATCGCAATTTAGCCATTCCAATAATTTCCATTCATTTATTCTTTCAGAACGAAAGGAACGATCAAAATAGCCGCTGCCATGGTGGAATTAGGCACAGAGGGAATGTATGAATAAATGTTATAAATATATTATGTAATTCAATATTTTTTTTCAAATAGCATTGTACATTTCAGTCACCAAGCACATTCCGCCATTATGAAAAAATATCGATGTGGCGACTTCTCATAAAACTTATGCCAATCGATAGGAAACTTTAATATCTATTTATCACTTTATGTTAAAAAATGACGATCACGATATAACTTGCGAGATTATAATATTAATTATTTATTTTAATATGAATCTGATGAATAAATAAATGATGATGATGATAAATGATATGAGTAAGGTGTTTGTTCCCCATGTGTCGGTAGTTAATGTACATCTTTGACATGCGATATCTCGCAAAATATACCGTTTTCGACATTTTTGAACATAAAGTGAACGATAGATATTAAAGTTTCCTATCGTTTGGCATAAGTTTTATGAGTGGCCGCCAAATTGATATTTTTTCATAATGGCGGAAAGTGGGTGGTGACTTTCTCCATAGTAAATGTTCAATGCTCTTTGTGTTTGTTAGAGATAAATGAGGCCAGCTGAAGCTAGGATATGCAAAACGGAGTGTTTTAGCGGATGGGGTATTTCGTTTTAGGCCGCCGGATCATACGCCCACATACACATACATTGACTTTTTTATGCTACTCAGTGACAAGAGACCCACCTGTTGGTAAGTGGTAACTGTCACCCTTAACATCTACGATTCTTACATTTAGGTTGCAGGCAGAGCTCGTCTAGTCTAAAATGACGCGCCCCACTACTTAGTTAGTTGATTTCGATGTGTGAGTGCAAATATTAATAACGACACTTCATCTGTGTGGGAGCCAATGAACGACGCGTGCTCCCACGTTTGAGTCTCACCGGCAACTGAATGACCAATTACAACGGCATTTGTATATGTATTGCGTCCATATTTTAAACTTGCTTGTGTGCGTTAATGCGATAGTGGGGCGCGTCATTTTAGATTAGACGAGCTCTAACAATAATGCAGAACCGCAGGTTGTCACTGTGGGGACTAAGATGAAATGCCTCATGCCTGTAATTGCGCTGGCTACCTTACCCTCCAAACCGGAACACGACAACGCAAGCATCGTTGGTTGGCGGCGGAAATAGATAAGGCGGTGGTACTCACCCAGGCGGACTCCTCAGGCTTGACAGAGTCCTACCACCTGACTTAGGCTTAAGCTTTTGTAAAAATAAACAATTTTTTGAAGTATAAATCGGAGCTATAGCGTCTCAGTGAGTACCATGGGCCTTGAAGGGTAGGGTCTAAGTACACCCAGCTGAATCAAGCGAATACCTATATCAAGCGGGAGTAAGACGGTTCAGTCATCACCAGGAGTTCATCCTCACACCTTGGAGCCAAATTGGCCGCGAACTGTGCGGCTCCAAAGGAACTTTCTCCCACGCACACTGAGGTTGTGGAATAAACTACCTGGAGAGGTTTTCCCTGGAGAGTTCTTCAAGATAGGGGTTAAAAGGTTTTTACGGGATCGGCAAAGTGTTGGTAATGCCCCTGGTATTGCAAACGTCCATTGGCTGCGGTGACTGCGCACCATCAGGCAGGCCGTAAGCTAGTTTGCTACCTTAGTGGTATATAAAATATTTTTTTGTCTTTAATGTAGTAAGTAAGTAAGTAAAAACTCTTTATTGCACACATATTATAAGACAATTTACAAAAATCAGCATAATATACATGCGCGCAAAGGCGGTCTTATCGCTTTAAGCGATCTCTCCCAGACAACCTTTGGGAAGAGGTAATGTTTCACAAGAACTAGTAAGTAGTGCAAGAGTAAATAGTAGCGAAAAATAATAATTAACAAATAAACTAATATGCTAATATATGTAATACTATGTAGTCTTAATAAGAAATTAATTTATTTCTGCAAACCTTTAAAAGCGAATTAAAATTTATCGATTAAGTTGTAGACCGATTTATAGGCCAGAAATGTATAAGCTCATACGGAAAAATATGGGGTATTCGATAGTTACGCTCGTAAGTGTAACTATCGAATACCCCATTTTAATAAAAATAAATAAATAATAATAAATACAAATTTTATTCATTAAATATTATGGGATACGTTTAAATTAAATTTTAACGTCTAGAACAATATGTTAAAAAGGCAATTAATAATAACTAAATTGCCTGATTGACATCCATAAGTGTAGTAAAACCCAAACATAATAAAATTATTCGATTTGATTCGCTTAGCCAGCGCCCAGCCAGTCCAAGGTACGCTGAATAACACGTATGAACCACACTTCTCCATAATCCCGCCAGTCCATCGGGATCCCGCAAAACTAAATAAATGAAAAAAAAAAAGTTTATTAAATCTTGTGAAATACATTTCAATTTTATATGTCAAAAACGCATAAAAGGTTAAAATAAAACGTATTTATTGCCTGAGCTAGGATAATATGATAGCCTGTGTTTCAGGCATGAAATTACAGATCTTAAATTAACAAAGAATTGTCGACCGAGAGTCCCGCAAGATGTATGCGGGATCCCGGTATTGCATTCCCTGTGTGTGTAACTAAAATGTTTTGAAGGTAGTTGAATGATGACCATTATTTTATAGTTACAAGCACTAAGGAGGCCTCCGAACGTCATCGCGCCGCCCCGGGCACCGGAGGAGCGAAGGAATCCGAATGAGGTCAGTGAGGTCACACCCCGCGAAATAAGCTAAATGAGAGAAAGGTCGAAATGCTGCCATCTAACTGGTGGACCAAGTGGAATTAAAAAATTTCAATAAACTTATTACTAGATTTATCATAAATTGGTTTTGAAATTAAATTTACTTCTGAAAAACCTTTTTTATAAAAGCCAGTTCAATCGAGACAGTTCTTAGCTTTGATTAATTAATTTTTTTTTTCGGATGTAGAAGTGACGTCACGAGCCACCTGAACTTTCATACGCTTTATAGTTGCAATTTTTTATTGATCAGATAATCAAAAAAATACGTGTCCAATATTTTTTTATAATCTACCTGACGAACTAAACATTTTTTTCTGTCATCCATATTGAAGTCCGTCCAAACAGTCAATCCCCAAATCACTTAAACGACAAGCCCTTCTGATTTGTCTGCTACCGTTAACGATATGTACCGTCTATATTCTGTATTTATGCAATAAAGTGTTCATTCATTCGATCATTCACTGCTACCCAGGTTCCAGAGTTACCCCAGATACGGCGGTATCAACTAAATCAAAACCAGCCCCAACAAGACCACGTAAGTACATCAGAGTACAGCTAGTGTCAAATAAGAAGAGCCTTGGCGGGTCACGTGGCTCGACTTGCGCTGCATACGATCACCTGCGCGAAATCCCCTCCACTGCCATTTGACAAGTCTCTTCTTTCGTGACGCGGGTTGTAACTAGAGTATTCTAGCTTTGGTGAAGGGTAAGGTGGCCGCCAATGTTGGCAAGCGAAGATGGAGAAGGTGGGTTACCCACCTGGCCGGGTGTCGTGACCAGGGGACCAAGGGTCCGACAGTTGATCGTCGGAAGTTGTATATATGTCGCGGAAGTTGGTATATCTTGCTAGCGCGATGTAGGATGGGCCAGCGCCATCTATGTGCGGATGCTTGCCAACCTTGTGCTCGTGTACTCGTAATGTGAGTATCGTTGAGTTTTCCCTATTGGAGCGATAGAGCTTCCCTGGCTACGTTATTTTTGGAAATTTTTCTAATCAGATGAATCCTTCAAAACCTTCGTTTTAGATAAAATTGTTGTCAGGTACAATGAGAGAGCAGAAGTGCGTGAACACCATAAGAATCATATTTCTTTGCAGTTCCTACTGTACAGGTGTCAAACGGTTTTTGTACCATTCATGGATTAATTTTTTGTTCATTATACAGGTGTTACATAATATATGTATGAAGCCGTGAACTGGATGGAGTGCTAAACATATTAAAACGATAGGTACAATTTCATTTCATTTCATTTATTGCATATCACAGTTTTCAAAAGATTTCACAATATTTTATAGTACTTACATGTGACACCCTGTCAGGGCATTGCAAACAAAGTGAGAGAGAGCATGCATTATTTACATTATGTCATAACTTAAGTATTTAAATAAGAGTGTACATTTTTTCTTTAAATAAAAAATTAATCAATTAGTTGCATATTAAAATATCAATCAAATAATAATAATGTAACAAAGAAAGAAAATACATTTGCTACACATAGCACACCACGACACAATAACAGTTACAATGAGGAGTTTTCCAGTAGGTATTGATAGTTGGTTTTAAAAAGCATCAATAGATGGCGCTCCTACAATTTTGGTAATCTTTTTTAAATCTGTATGATGGTGGCAGTGATTTCATGCAGCCGACTAATTTTTATATTAAATGATTGCTGTGAGTAGTTTCTTGCGCCTCACAGCACACGCTGAGTGGGGACCATTCACGCTGGCACCGACAGTGGCATGGGAGACTACAATATATTGTCTTAATTAAGATATTTTAAATGTTAATATGTCCATTGTCTGTAATGAGCAGTTTTCCAATAGGTAGCTAAAGCATTCCTAACCACTCACTAGATGGCGCCCCGACATTTTTGGTAATTGATAATCGCTTGAAATAGGTTCTTAGCAAACAGTTAGTACGTGGAATTTTTGTAACTATTGTTTTCATACATTTAGCACTCCATCCGGTTCACGGTTTCATACATATATTATGTAACACCCTGTATATAAAATACCCTGGGGGTAAAGAAAGAGTCCTTTGGGCATAAGGGACTCCTCTTTTAGCAAACCGATTTTTTGGCAATAACTAAAAAATTAAAAGATTATGGCAATAACCTCCGCTTTCGTGAGAGAGGCCCTGAATCCTGCAGTGGACTGCTGATGATGAACTCGTGGATTGGCAGACCTTTACGGAGATCGGAATAAAACAGGCTATTTTTCAAAGACATTCAGTAGAAATAAATTCGTACATTGACTTGTTACTGCCTTTGTTGGTCCCGCGTAAATGTATTTGCATCACGCTCGCACAGAGTCGCGTCCATAAAGATTGGAAAGTCAGCTACCTTAATGGCAAAGACTGTAAATATTTTTTTTTGTTTGCTCTTTGGTGTCGACCTTGAATTGCGCGAACGTAATGATAAGCCAAGCAAATCTTCTCAAAAAAATCCCCTAAAATGGAAAACGCGATGTAAAGTTGCATTTTTTGTATGTTTTTAGACCCCATAAGAGAGTGCAAAACTATATTGCAAGCAAAAAATTATGCTTCCTGCGTAATACCAGAAAAACTGAGAAATCTTGGGACTTTTTTACATTTCAACTATGCGTTTCTCGACCAACAAAGCTGAATAGCTTTTAAAGATATTATTTTTGCCACAACTTAAGCCTATTTGCAATTGTTTCCTTCCTAGACCGATATCCGAAGTCGAAAAACTACATACTTCTTCATATTGCAAGGCGATTTTTGTATTTCATATTGCATTGTCTAAAAAAAAATAATGATTCTAAATTTTTGTAAAATGCATTTTTGTAAAATTAAAAGAAAATACGAAAATAATCTGAAAACATTCTTAATACTTTAATACATTATTCTGGCATTATATTCAATTTAAAAAGTACGATGTTTCAAAATCAAAATGCGAATCGTATCGTTTCCATACTCATCAATGACATTCATTTCGTTCATTCTGACCGGTACTGAGTTAGGCGGTGCCGATTCTGTGACGTCATTCTACAGAATTGTATCAAGATGGCAGCGTTCAATGGAGATCGGCGGTACCACACTCTCCGAAATGCATGCATGGGTCACAAATTACTTACTGCCTGGTTGCGGGTCTCCCAACGTGTTTCTGTAACTTTGGTTGTCAAAACGCTACAGGAGGTGGCCGAGTGGTTAAGGTGTCCGACTCGTAAGCGAGAGGTACAGGGTTCGAATTCCACCGCGGCCATGTACCAATTACCCTTTTCTGAGTTATGTACATTTAGCTGAATGCTAACCGATGCTTTTACGGTGAGGTAAAACATCGCTACGAAACCGGCACATTCAGGCGACTGAACGTGTAACCATGATCCAATCTGGTCAGGTTCCCCTGGTAGCAAGATCACGGAGGTCAGATGGCAGTCGCTCCACTGTAATTATCTGATCCGCCAAAGCCTGGATCATGGTCAAGGTGGACCTCGGGCCCTCGGCACCTCATCAGAGAGCACAACTGAGACATTAACGCCAAGATAATGATGATGATGGGGTTGTTGAATCACTACGTAGGTACGTTACATTGAATGAAAGCACTTTGTATTTTCCGTAGATACGAGTGCCATACAGAGTTCGGTCACCGGTCACAGGAAGAATTTATCGGGTAGGAATAGAAGGACATTGGCTGCCTATAATAGCGAATGAAAATCAGCCAGAAAATGTAAGTGAAAACGTCTTTTGATAACAAGCTTTTATCGCGCGGTGTAGTACCTATAGATAAATTTTCCTTGCTTGGCATAAGTAGTAAATAAACCTCATAATGCCTCCTAGTGCGCCCGAGTACTTGCGCGAATGGTTCAGCTTCCGCCCGACACTGAGACGGCAGAGAGCTTCAGCTGGATATTCCGTCGTATAATTCGGCTAGTTACGGGAGATCGTTCAAGGTTGCGGCTCGATTGTGGAACGCGCTACCTGAAGATGTTCAACTCGCTCGCACACCTGGCTCCTTCAAGGAGAATTTTTTCTTAAAACTTGATGTATGAGCTTTATTTATTTATATATCTGTGGTCTTATTATATAGGTTTATTTATTATATTATGAATATTTATGTATATTAGTGATTGTTAATTTATGTGCTGATATTAGTATTTGATTAGTATATAGTCTGCCTATATTTACACCCTCATATGTATATATGGAGTTATATTCTTTGTAGTTAATTGTTTATACTCTTAACTGCTTTCACCGCTCATCAAAGGTCTCCTCGGCTTATCAAAGGTTAGCTGGGAGAAATCCCGTTGTGGGATAAGCTCGCGTTTGCACTATAAACTGTATTTTTTTTCTGTTATGTTATAAATTGATGCAATAAAGATATTACATACATACCTCACCCGATCACAAATCACGACATTCCGAAATAATCACTCAATTGAAACCACCACAATAAGTCTTTAGGGATTTGATGTTATGTGTAGAGATCCCCTAACTCTTCTCGTTGTGTTGTAAAGTGGAGCATTCACGTAGTAAAATCACAGTGTTAGAAATAACTTGTATAATGAGTATAAGTAACACGGTCCCGATCAGGTTATATTATGTTACGTTGCAAAGTTATAAACACAGTGGTGGCAGCTCATAATCATAATCATTTATTTGCTATAAACATGGTCTTACAGAGGTGGAGTTATTCATAAATATGTATAATCACGTTTAGCCTGTCAGAATTACAGCATGCAAATTATATCATAATTTTATTAGGTATACAGCTTATTGTCAGTAAACTCTTTAATTGTATAAAAGGCTTGTACACAGAACCAGTTCTTTAATTTTTTTCTAAATAATGTGCCATTTAACTATTTAAAATAGCTCGAGTGCCAAATGCAGACTGTAGCCTGACCGATAGACAGGGTGTCCCGAAACATAAGCGGGTGCATACGGGATGCGTTCAGAGATGAACGCTACAAGTCTATACACATACGCATTAATTTCCTTTAAAAACTGCTAACATTAACCTTACAAATAACATATTTTAGCCAAAATACTAAATCTCACAAAATTACCCTCTCACAGATTATCGAAACGAAATGTTAGTTTGGCATTTCATTGTAGGGATGGGATGAAGTGAATGAATGAATGAATGATTTGGGAAGGTTCAGTTTTTCGGTTAAATTAATAATTATGTTGAAACTTGTAATTTTTTTTATGTAATACGGCAGACAAACAGGCAAGCAAGCTATCTTCATTTCCTTCGATATACCAACACAAGCGCAAACTGTTTTATGGTTTGAAATGCCACATTAATCTGGGCCGGCGGCATTGTCGGCGTTGTTGTCTAGCCTGTAATATTAATTCCCTCATCGTGTCTACTTATCAATTCGGTCTATAATTATCGCTCATTTCATTCATTCGCTGAATAAATTCACACATTCACTCAATTATTCCCAACCCTTTGAAATGTTAAACTTTATCGATACGCCATATTTGTTTATTACTTATGCCAGGTAAGAAAAAATTCCGTATACTCATCAAGAGCCCAATTTTCTTTAGATCCTATGATCACCGTCCGCCTCCATCATCAGACCAGCTCCTTGATACCCATTTTTCGAAACAAGCTTTTTTCATGCGTATTTTTTACTTATCAAAACTATTTCAAAGAGCACAATTTTCATTAGTTCCTATAACCATCTACCGTCTCATACATCAGCACAGCTTGAAGAAATCGCTTTAAGCGATAACGCCGCCGGTTGCTTTTCTTTTTTCCTCAGATTTTGTTTTATTCTATGTATAAGCAATAAATAATTTTTCATTCATTCGTTCACAGCTCCATTATACCATATAAATGTATTGTCATTCAAGTTGGGTAGCGTAGTAAATTTCAGCTCAATTGAGCATCGGCCGGGAAGTGGGTCAAATTAGGCTTGCAAGATTCCAGGACATACAACTATCTCAAGAGTCTGATGGCACAAAAATTCGAGTACTCTTCAATCACGTTAATCGAGCTTACTATCCGTTTCCTATTTTGTACGAACACTGAACAGCGCCTCAAGCGAAAAGTATTTGAAACAAAATTTTACTATTGTCAATAAGTTTCAAACGTATCGACTGCGTTCGCTCTCACTCGAAGTCAAGTAACTGACAGATGTCACAGATAAAATAGTTTCACTACCGAAACGCGTTAAAGTAACTTACTTAATGTTTGGCCTGTGAATTTCTGCGTTTAAATTGCTTAATTCGTTGCATCTTTCATTCTCATTGTAACTTTCATTGTTCGCTATAAACGGTTTAATTAATGAATAAAAAAGTAAACCAAGCCACTGTCGGAAACGGGGAACGTGGTCAGATGGCCGACCATAGTCGTCTCGCGCTTGTCGAAAGCAATCTTATTTTATAACACTATGTAAGGATTAATATCAACTTTCCACCTGCCTTTTAGATCGTCCCTGAAAGACAAGCATGAAAGCATGATTTGTTAAGCTAATGCTTTTTAGTAGCAGTGTATGTTCATTTACAAGCATGTATATTCGTATGTAGGTTTATATTTCTTCTTTGTATTAAGTGTAAGTTCGCTAGTTGTAAGTCCATGTTGTTGACTTGCTTGTGTAGTTTTATAGGCCTGGGTGGCCTGGTAGAGATCGATAGGCCGCCTTTGTCCACAACAAATAATAAATAATGTTTTCAGATCATTTTCGTATTTTTTTATTTTAGGTGCGTCATTCATGTGTATTCAGCGATGTTAAATTTGTTTATAAAACGAATTCAAATAAAAAGTAAAAAGCACGAAAATTATGATAGTAGAGCACGTCTCATTCCCTATAATCTATTATGTCTCTCTTCTATAGGCCTGTTGGAACAGATTTAGAAATAAGTAGTGCCTGTTGTGTCGTCTTTAATTTTGTAATTTCTGTATACTATACTCGTATATTGTGTGCAATAAATTGTTAAATAAATAAATAAAATCCGCTCCCATTCTATAGGCATAGGATCAAGATGGCGACATTCAATTGGAGTTGGGCGGTACCGCCGCTGATGTTTTGATTGGTCTATTAATCATCGTCATCATCATCGTGCTAGCGCTTATCCCGGCCTCTGTCAGGGTCCGCTTTCCTACTCATTCTTCTCCACTTACGGTCTTCGGCATCCTCTCGTCGTCGCGTTGGCTCTCGCATTCGACTCAGCGATGTCAATTCAACGCTTCTTGGGTCGCCCACGGGGCCTCTTTCCTGATACCGGCTCTTTATTGATTGGTTTTTTAAAATTGGTTCCAAACTCATTTTCAGAACAACCAGAATAATGTACTCGACGATTCTATACGAGATTATGGCGTGCGAGTCTTCCGCAGGAGTCCAGGCCCAGTATGTATGGTAGGCCTGACAGCACCCATGCGCTTCAACATACGCTTGCAATACCCTGCCTTTTTTCTTTGCAGTGCTTATTCGTTGAGTGTTTAGTAAATGTGTTAAATGGTGCGCAAAACGAATTTCTATACAGTAATGTTTTGAATAAAGCAGTTAGATCGAGGCCATAAGTCGCCGCTAGATGGCGCTGTTTTGTGATTTCATTATTTACATAGTTTTGTGATGTTTCATTTTGCTTTGTTTTATATCATTAACATGTAGAAATCAATTTCACAAACAGGCCTATATATTAATAACATCAACCCTTTAAAGGAAAGTGAAGTAAAAAAAAAACAATCTATGAGGTTACATAAAATTTGTATGAAAATCGTATTTACCTTAATGCCCTTAACGTATACAATTGTATGTTCTTGCAACTTGCATTTGTGCTATGTGCTTAACGTACAAACGTATGCATTCCGTACATCTGTCTGACAAAGCAAGACGCACACAAAATATTAAAGGGGCCTAGACGCATTACAATGCCTTAATATATATTATGTATTAATATAGTTAGCCGTGTGGTGTCCGGCAGAGTAGAATAGCAACAACCCCTTACACTCATAGGTGTCGTACAAGGCGACTAATTTTTTCAAGGCAAAAGATCAAGAGTCTGCGTAGTCTGGAAAATGGGCAGCAACATTTTCCATTGTTATTTTTTAAACACTGCGATCTCCAACCCGCCTGCCAAGCGTGGAGATTATGGCGATAACCTCCCCTTTCGTGGGAGAGGCCCTAAGTCCAGCAGTGGACTGTTACGGGCTGTGATGGTGATGTTTATTTTATTCATATATACCTATTAGTATATATAGAATATTATGTATGTATTTATTTTAAGTATATAATTATTGTGCACGTCGTATCCGCTTATATTTATCATATCTCTCTTTTTGTAGGCCTGCTGGAAGAGATTTCTTTTTGGAGACAACTAGTGCCTGTTGTCTAATATCTAATTAGATATTAGACAACAGGCGAATTCGTCTCTTTCATTTTCAAGTGTACAATAAATTGTTAAATAAACAAAAAACGTCCATAGGCTGCGGTGACTGCTTACCATCAGGCAGGCCGTAAGCTTGTTCGCCACGTTGGCGGTATAAAAAGAAATTAATCTCACCCTCAGCAACCACCAGCTCAGCCCCAACCGAACAACCAGCCAATACCTCATCAGATACCGCCCCAGCAAGCACCCCAGCCACCGCCGCCTATACAGCAATGTGTCTACCAACCGTGGCAGGCTCAGAACGTACCAATAGAACTCACGTCCAGGAGACGGAGAGAGGACAGAGTAAGTTATGGGTGCCCAGAGGGCTTACCATGATCTCTTATAGCAGGACCTAAACAGAACTGCCTTGCTTAGAACGAGACAAGGTTATGTGACACGTATAGCGCTGTCTCGTTCTAAGCAGGGCAGTTCTGTTTAGGTCCTGTTATAAGAGCTCACGGTAAAGCCCCTGAACGTAGATGTGAAAACAAAATTTTCAATTTTAAAATCTATAACTTTTTTTTTATTATCATTTGCTTGCATTTGACCTCAATTCACCTAGGTCGAAGATAAGGTCGAAGATGTAGCATGCCACATTAATTCGTGTTAGAATTTCTTTTCTTTTTTCAATAATGTTTAGATTAGTAGTCAGAAATACGTTGTAAATATTATTTTCAACTTACATAATACAAATTAAATCATGTGCATGATATATATAAGAAAAAAAAACAGAAAATTAGTCATTGCAACATTCGTCAACACAAACGAATTAGTCCGTAGTACTAAAGTACTGTTGGAATCCATTATTGACATTCCAGCCGCTCCGTATGGAGCTTCTTATACTTTAGAAGTGTGAGTGTTGCCACTTTTGAATTTTCCCCAAGTGTCAGATTTTTTACACCTTCACTACACATATCGGGTTTGTGATAACGGTGATACCGTTAGTGTTGTTTTCGCCTCGATATTTCGACGCAGTTGCATGCGTCATGGTCACGAGTACCACTGACCGTGGTAACAAATATAATTATATGTGTAGTGAATAACTTAAAGTCGAACCTATATTTCAGATTTTTTTTCTCAATGTGGCAACACTATCGCACCTCTTACGGGGATGCTACACACACAATATTTATCGCGATACGTATCGTCGATACGGATCGTGTATTTCAGATTTTCTAGAAATCCTGTGATCACGATCACGATCCGTGGGTCCTACACTCTCGATTATAATAATAAATAATAAATAATCGTGGACAAATTCACACAGCGCCATCTAGCCCCAAACTAAGCAAAGCTTGTACTATGGGTGCTAGCTAACTGATATACTACTTATATACTTTTAAATACATACTTATTATACATAGAACACCCAGACCCGTAACAGAAATTAAAATTCATCATTGAAATTTCTGCCCGGCCGGGAATCGAACCCGGGACCTCTTGCGTGGCGACTGGCATGTTGACCACTGAACCATTCAGGTCGTCATTACGATAAACATTGAGCATCCGCCTTAGAAGGATGCTACACGCTCAATATTTATCGTGATACGTGGATTACGATCCTGGATCACGATATTTATTGAGTGTGTAGGACTCACGGATACGGATTACAGGATTTCTAGAAAATCAGAAATCCACGATCCGTATCGCGATAAATATCGAGCGTCTAGCATCCGCCTCGAAGCCCCATTTTCAGCACTGACCCCCTCCCCTAGATCCGGCCCTGGTGGGCCCCGATGATGGTGCGGCCCCCGCGGCAGCCCCCCGCCCCCGCCGCGGCCCCACCCGCCCCAGCCCCACCCGCCGCGGTCCCACCCGCAGCGGCCCCACCCGCCGCTAATTTCCGCCTTGACTACTTGTAAGGCAATTCCCTTGAAGCACAGACCCCCTCAACCAACATAAAAGGACTCATACAGTCTACAAGTCAACGTCCGTCAGGCAGCTCGAATGAGGAAGTTTCCTGATTTTTTTAAACTGTAAATAAAAATATGAGTAAAATGAAACAAAACGGTGAAATTTTTATTTAAATATTTAAAAAAACAAAAAAGTTATGAGACTTCAAATTTGCGATTTCAAGAATAATTTCGTTAGGACCGCGAATTCGTGACGTCACCAGGCCAGCAGCCCGACCGCCACTATGGCGCTACCCATCCACTCGTACTCTTGGTGACTATATCTTTGGATCAGCAGTAGCTAGACAGTTGAACTTTTAACAGAGTATGTTTTTCTATGGCCGCTACAACAAAAACTAATAATAAAAAAAAAGAAGAAAAAAAAGACGGGTTTCCATACTTGATACGTGATTTTATGGCGTTTTCAAAGGTGTTTAGTTTTTCTCCATCGCATACATGTTACAACTTACAAACATCAAACTTTGGAAGAGCGGCACTGATCAAGTGGCAGCGTGCTTGTGAGAACGGTTACCAAGGTTAAGCAATGCTCGCAATGTACGGGAACTGGATGGGTGAGCGTTTCGTACTTTGCTAGCCGTAATCGTGCACCGAGACCGCCACTTGTAAGGTGTGCCTCCTAATACTGTTAGCGAATGGAGGTTGACCAAGGTCAACCCTGGTCTACCATCATTGTCCCAGTGTAACGCTTTGATTACAGCCAGTCTCAGAATCCACAACCATAGTGAAGTGAAGTCGACCAAGGTCAACCGTGGTGAACCAATCTGGTCAATGCTGGGCACCTAAACCTAGACTTAGGCCCTGGTCAAGGCCTACACTAAGGTTACAACCAGTCTAAGAGTTCCTAAATTGACCTAGATGGTTGACCAGGGTTAACCTTGGTCAACCTCGCTTCGCCAAAGGTATGAAGGTGCATATAAGAAGTGCCGAGCTAGTTGCGGTGCTCATGTTCGATTTCCTTCAAAGTACGAAACGTAGTTCCCATCCAGTCAGGCGCGGATCCAGGATTTGGTTGAGGGGGGGAGCAAAAGTCAAAATTAAAGGTATCAATCATGAGTGGACTCAATTTGGCCTTTTTAATGGGGTGATCAATAAATGAAACGAGCGGAGCGAGCTCAAAAATTTTGGATTTTACAACCTGGGGAGAACAACGAATGGAAGTAATCGCAATATTTGGCATTTTTGGTCTTAACAGCAATGGGTGATCTTCACAATAGTAAATGAAGGAAATCAATGAATGAATGACCGCAACGAGCTAGGTGAATGATAAGAAAAGTATCTGAAACCTATGAATGAACGAGCGAAACGAGCTCGAAATTTTTTACATTTTGAGTCGTAAAAGTTGGGGTGATTACGAACGAATAAGCGAGCGGAGCAAGCTGGAAATGTTTGACATTTTAGCTTAGGGGCTGTGATGATGTGTGATGCTGATTGTAATAAAAGACAATTAAAGTAATATAAATTATTGAATGAGAAATCAGAGCGCGCATGAAACTTTTAACATTATAGTTTTTGAAAGCTGTGTGATTGTTAAAATTAGTTAATAAGCTCGAAATTTTAGGATTTGCAAGATTTCTAAATAGTATGATAAAATTGAAGTAAATGAATAAGCGAGAGACGCGAGCCCATTTTTGACCCCAGCGCTCTGAAAACGTCATAAAATAACGTTTCGTGTATGGAGACCCCCCTTTCCTTTTAATCATATTATTATAATTATTGATTGTTGTTATAGCGACCATAGAAACACATACATACTCTGTCAAAAGTTCAACTGTCTAACTTCTGCTGATCCAAAGATAATATAGTCACCAAGAGTACGAGTGTATGGGTAGCGCCCATGGACTTACTACCCAAAGGGACTGCGCACTGCTTTGACTAAAACCGGGCAGAGCGAGAGTCACCATCGATAGTCCTGTGTCCCTTTCTAGTGTTGCCACCATTGTTGATGCAAATTCCGAATTACTTTTATTATTTGGCGCGGACACCGACCTCAGGGCCAGGCAGAGCTGGACCGGGTGCAATCTGTAGGTCATGTTTTCACCAGGGTCCAGCCCAAGCTTACCCTGCTACTCGGAAACTATTGGCCCTAGAACACTAGTTCCTCGAGTGAAATGATAGCACTCCTCGAGATCATCATTTATAATTCGGTACCCATTGGTCCTAAAACACTAGTTTCTAAAGAGAAATGATAGTACTTGTTGAGATCTACATTTCGAATGACAGCTGTCAAACTTTGAACTGAAATAACTCCTAAACTATTGGTGCTATAACACTCGTTCCTAAAGAAAAATTATAGTGTTCGTCGAGATCTACATTTTGCATGACAGCTGTCAAACTTAGAACTGTTGTAACTCGGAAACGATTGGTCTTAGAACACTAGTTCCTAGAGCAATACGATATTACTCATCGAGATCTACATTTCGAATGACAGTTCTAAGTTTGAAAGCTGTCATTCGAAATGTAGATCTCGACGAGTACTATCATATCTTTTTAGACACTAGTGTTCTAGAACCAATGGGTTCCGAGTTATAACACATTTAAGTTTGACAGCTGTCACCCGAAATGTAGATATCGACGAGTATCACTACTCTTTAGAAACTAGTGTCGTAGGATAAATCGTTACCGAACTCTTTTATCTGTTTTGTGGAACAAAAAGTCGTAGGTTAATAATTATGTCGACTCGACGATTGTCGGAGATGTTCAGTAGATCAAAAGGTATTTTGACAATTGCTTTTCGGATTGTACGGATTACCTCATAATAATACAAAATTCACGGTAAATATATTTCCCCAATAATGGCAACACCAAACATGACACTTGTCAATTTAGAATGACGGTGATTATGCCAATAACATTGTGTTTACACTGTTAGAAAGGGACAAAGGACTATCGATGGTGACTCTCGCTCTGCCCGGTTTTAGTCAAAGCAGTGCGCAGTCCCTTTGGGTAGTAAGTCCATGGTAGCGCCATAGTGGCGGCCGGTCTGCCGGCCTGGTGATGTCACAGCTAAATCGCGGCAGCAATAATTTCGCGAAAAAATATTTAAACTTAAATATTCTGTAACTCAGTCATTTATGGACGGATTTAAATTTTTTTAGCACTGACTTGTTAGTTTTTGTCTATATTTTAACACTATGCCATTAAATACGGCAATATCAACATTAGGAAACTTCCTCATTGTCGACGAGTCTCATCTGTGTTGGGCTTAACGGAGGTAGCCTTTTTGTGGATCTTCTACCGTCCATAATCTACAGGGGGAGTGATCTAAGGAATGAGGAGTTTTCCAGTAGGTATTGATAGTTGGTTTCAAAAACCATCAATAGATGGCGCTCCTACAATTTTGGTAATCTTCTTTAAATCTGTATGATGGTGGCAGTGATTTCATGCAGCCAACTAATACTAAACTTAAGTGTAAAAAGAAATATTTATAGAAGTTGGCACTATGTTTCATTATTATTACAACCTCTAAAATGGTTGAAAACTATCGACAAATACAATATTATCCAATACAACGTACCCAGTGTTTATATCCTGTTTGCTAAGAACCTATTTCAAGCGATTATCAATTACAAAAATTGTCGGGGCGCCATCTAGTGTGTGGTTAGGAATCCTTTAGATACCTATTGGAAAACTCCTCATTGTTCGGACTCGGACTAATGTCAGTGGCCTAATCGGCTAGAACGTCGGCTTCGATTTGACAGTTCGACGAATTGTATTCTATGGCTCCCATAGAGACGAAGAGATAGTCAATGAAGCGAAAGAGACGCTATACGAAAGACAAAAATAGCATGGTCTAACTCGCATTGACAGGACGTGGATCGTATCAATCAAGGCGATGTACAGACCTGCCAAATCCAGTATGAAAGGAACTAACATTGCTATGCTGGTCCATAGACGCGGTAGCTTATCTTATACTGGTTTTTGTAGGTCTACTATTGACTGTATCATCAATAGTGTCGGGCCGAAGAATCGGCTTCGGCTTCAACCGGGATATACCGCTTGGATGAGGATAAGAACTATCTAGCTAAGGTGATATTATTTTTGTAAGTTGTGCATCAACAGAATGTCTGTGATATTTGTGAATTTGTACTTTTGTAATTGTCATTAATAATTATTATTTTAACTGAACTGAATGGCATGGCGGAATGGTAGCGTTTAAGAATGTACTGGTTTATGTAAATACATATCGTAGGTAAATCGACGCTGGAAGGAAAAACGCTGTAGGTAGGATTTAGGTAATCCTCAATAAATCAAACTTTCTTTAGATACCTACATCATACACTAGGGCCAAAAACATGTAAATATAATAAAATAGTATCTTATCTAACTTCCTACCATAGAGAAAATATTTACTAACGTAATAGAGCAGCCATCACAAACAAAAATATTGTACCAACCTGTCACGTGCGGGAGGTGCGGGGGGAGGCTGCTAAGTCATAGAATGACCGATGAAATGTTATCATTTTCTTTATTTTTGGCCCTCGAATGGTTCGTACAGTTTTTAATGCACAAGATGGCGTTTTTTTAAATATCCAAGCCACTGTCAGATTGGTCCGCGTCGCGCAATGTCTCAGAACTGACTGCGGCCACTGTTGTCCATGGACCGCAAAGCGCGGTTCAAAGAAAATACTTGCGGTGTCTCCTCTATTACTTTAGTAAATATTTTCTTTATGCTTCCTACCAATATTACGGAATTTTGTTACTCCTTCACGCAAATATTATAGACTACTGAACGAATTTTGATGAAATTTGGTAGTTTGTCCCGAAATTCAATTAGTTCGTAATAAAATATTGTTATTTTGATCATATTGTCGGATACCTACCTACCTACATAATATTTTAATTGCATTTATAAAGCGAGTCAATGATGTAATAATATAAACATTTTAATCTCTTAACCATAATAAGTAGTAGGGTCGTAGGTTGCCTTTTGCAAAGAAATTTTGTTAATTTTTATTTTCAAAAAATTACAAAACTGTAAATACTAGATAAGAAGTAGGTAATTAAGTGACCTTGTATAAAAATAGCGACCGGCCCCGGATACGCACGGGTAATAAAGTAACCTTAAGAAATTATTAGTGTCCGATCGAAGCTTCGGCCATCTTGGTGGTTTTTATTATTTTTCACAAATAAATTGCAGGGCAATATTTTATCATCTCTAGAGCAACTTCTGGAGATGATTTAAATTATACAAACTTTCAATATTAAAGTTATAATATATTATATATTATTAATTGTAGCTTGTAGCCCATTTTAAACAAATTTTTTTACAGTTTTAGGCCTTCGGCTTCGGCCAGAAATTGACCTTCGTCGGACACTATACAAATTATACACCTAAGCCTTCCTCATGAGTCACTCTGTCTATTGGTGAAAACCGCATGAAAATCCATGCAATAGTTTTTGAGTTTATCGCCAACAGACAGACGCGGCGTGGGACTTTATTTTATAATAATATGTAGTGATATATTTCACAATAGATTTGAACATTTTTAACCGAGTATTTTTATTATTTATAATTTCGTCTTTTTTATTTATTTATTTTTTATAGAATGAAAAGAAAATGATTTAAGTACAATAAAACTTTTATTCAATTTTTAAACTGGCCATTATTTATATCCTTATTCAACGCCGCCATCTTGATCCATCCAACCCTGTAGAATGACATCACAGAATCGGTACCGCCTAACTATGTATCGGTCACGGATGAACGAAATGAACGACATTAAGTCCGTTTCGAATTTTGATTTTGATACATCTTTATAAAAACGAGATCAAATAAAACTAAGTAATAAAAATTATGTTAGTAGAACGGAATATAAAAATCACTCCCATGACGTTAGAGTATAATCAACTTCATGTCGTCCATTTCAGTACATTTTACTGGGTAGGTTGTATTGGAGTAAAGTGTATTCGCATTGAAGGTTGAGACGTCATTCTACTCTATCGGATAAAGATGTACTAACGGAGATCGGTGGTACCCTCGGCATGAATTTTTTGTATGAGAAAGACGTCAATGTCCTCTCTATAGACTGGCAATTTTTGTTTGCTCTATGGAGACTTCGATGACCTTAAAAAAAAATTTGGCTTAGCTCACTATGAATTATTTATTAGTTAATAGTTTGTGCTATGAACCTATATGTTTTCTTTCTGTAAAAACCCCGCGCGGTTAGAACATTCGTAGTTTTCTTCTGGTTTTAGATTTAGGGCGATGGGATTCATAATCATTGTCATAATAACAGACTAATACCGCAAAGAGGTTTTGTTGTTATTCTGTAAGTAAAACCTACATCGATTTTATGATATTATGAACTTTTGTAAATTTTTAGGAACGCATCTTAGTAATGTCACAACGAAACACGTTGATTTGGTGTTGCTAGTAATCTAACTTCTGCGAATTTAGCGGAAAATCTAATCATGAGTAAAGTTGATAGTTAAACATTAATTTTCATTTAAGTCATTAATAGGGATTATCGTGTAAGTAGTAGGTACATAGGTTTATCATAATACGAATTATAAAGTTGTATTTTAGGGAGATTTGAAATTCTACTGTCAGAGTGACGTCATAGCGTCAGGTGCAGTCAAGTCGGACGGGTAGGCAGTGGTAAAAAGGAAGTGACTGGTACTACACAGCCTAAAGCTGATGGCAAATCTTTCTTTGCAAATGTTTCTGGTCGACATAATTTATACGATAATACCTTGTCATCTTCAACTGCTCTAAATATTATAGTCTACTCGCTATAACTACTAAACGGATTTTAATAAATCTTTAGAATGTTGTATGTTCCTACCTACCTACCAGAAAGACTGACACTTAAGTAATTCCAACGGGACAATCCAAAAATCTAATTTTAAGATTTTAAATGAGCGTTATCACTGCAGATCCATAACTACTTAGATGTTAGTTGAGAATAATTTAAGTATTTAGCGTAAACAACAAATCGCGTTTGTCAATCACGTAGGTATCTAAATATTTTTACGTAACTAATTTTGGATGGATGATATGAAATTTTAAATTATTATTTATTTATTTTTGTATGTGACGAATAGCTACGATAGGCTATTCACTCCCTACAAAAGTGAAAAAATTGCACTCAAAAAGGGTCTAAATCGATCAAATTTTTATTTTCACTATTGCAACACCATTCGTATTTATTGACGTTTTCCAAGTTCGCTCGCCGACTGGAATCTAATCGGCGATATCTAATTTTATAGCGAAAATTAACTGAAATTACGTATTCATTATACACATGACTGCGAATTAGTTAAACTAGTGAACACCGCAATGGCTAGAAATAGGAAAGTGGTAATCATCCATCCAAAACATGGGAATAATAATGAAAGTAGCAGCAGCTCTGCAGCCAGCGATGCAGCTCCTGAAAAAGGTTCCTATTTATCACTGACTATATGGAAAACTGCGGCTGGATGCGTGTGTCTGTCAATAGCAGTGTATGTAGGCACCCTAGGATACCTGGAGACCAGGGTAAATACGCCCTTTGACGACGAGAAGGTTAGTAAAATTTGAGAGTTTATCCCCAAAAACATCGAGTTGTCCTACATGGTTTAAACAGAAATTGCAATTATCAATTCTACACGCGAAAGTATTTTCATTCTGGGTTACTAATTTATACAAATAATATTTTAAAAGTTCTTTTATATTGAACTAGAGGACCCGGCGCGACTTCATTTGCGTACACCTACTCTACCCCTACCTACCCTTTTATATTATTGTTGAAAACTGCATTCAAATGCGATGTGTAGTTTAAAAGATCTAAACGTACATAGGGACAGACGGTGGGCAGTGACTTTGTTTTATTCTATGTAAAGATGAATAATTTAATTTGAAAATTATTATTATTATTATTAATATTTATTATACACTAGCAGCTGTAAGCTGATGCGTGTATATCACAATATTTAGTTCTTGTAATGTCTATCCAGTCTATTTTTAAAACAGTTCACTGATGGAGCACTGATCACTGATTCCGGCAATTCATTCCATGCACTGACAACCCTATTTGGCAAAAAGTTGTGTCTGGGGTTACTGGTTCCCTGTGATCTTGACAATTTCAGTGTATGGCCTCTGAGGTTTTTGTTATTATTTAAGTTGTAGATGGTTTCTAGTCCCTTCACATCATAATGTCCATATAGTATCTTATATGTTTCTATCAGATCACCACGTTGCCTACGTCTTTCCAGTGTTGATAGTCCAAGTTCCTGTAAGCGTTCCTCATAGCTTTTACTTCCAATCCCTACTACCATTTTTGTAGCTCTTCTCTGTATTTGCTCCAACAGGCTGATGTCTTTTTTCAAATATGGGTTCCGTATAGAAAGCAGTATTCCAGTATTGGTCTGATATATGTTTTATACAGTTTCAAAAATAAGTCTTTGCTAATTATAGAGAAGGCTTTACGAATGCAGTATAGTAATGAATTTGCCCTTTTAGTTATACCAATAATATGTTCCGCCCATTTTAAATTTACAGTTACTCCCAAATCTCTTAGTGAGGATACACTTTGGAGCGAATTGACATCAATCTTATAAGTTAGTCTAGGATTATTCGAGCCAATATGCAGCACTGTACATTTACCAGTGTTCAGAATAAGAAGCCAATCTTTAGTCCACTGCGCTATACGGTCTAGATCATCTTGAATTATGTTATATGATATTAGCGGATTACCAAAGATGATGGTGTCATCAGCAAATAACAGGAAACATGACACAATTAGTGGGTTATAATTATGTATAATTAAAAATGCTTGTATATTTATGGCACACTACTGAATTACTCTTATAGTGTAAATTTTATTGAATAGAAGGGTCGGAAGACAGTGCCTGAGAAGGATTCTTATTGATCAATTACATTACCTTTTTCAATAAGAACAGGTGAGGAGTAAAGGTATTAACATATACAACCTTTTGGCCGTGTGGTGTCACCAATAGCACCAACCCCTTACAGTTGTGGGTGTCTCACAAGGCAACAAATGTTTAAGAGAAAATGGGCAACTGCGTTTTCCATTGTTATATTTATAACACTACAATCTCCAACCCGCCTGCCAAGCGTGGAGATTATGGCTCCTTTCGTGGGAGAGGCCCTAAGTCCTGCAGTGGACTGCTATAGGCTGTAATGATGTGGTCTCTGCCTATCCCTACCTCTTTATTATACTGAAATCTGTGATTACGTTGCAGGCGGTCCAATATACTGGCCTAGAGGTGCCAGACCGATACTGGGGCACATACAGATCCGGTGTCTACATGGGCATGAAGAGTAGAGAACCCCGCTCGCCTGTATTTGGCTTGATGTGGTACGATCACCACGGCAATAGGGGAATAAGGTTAGTTTAGTAATGTGAGTTTTTTATTACTTAGAATGTAATGTACGGTCCTGAGAGCATTGGTGCTGTAATAATAAATAAATAAATAAATAAACGTTTATTTTCTCCCATTAATTTACAGATCACAATTTACATTTCATTTCAACACTTATGGAAGACTGATGCCTAAGCTAGGCAAGAAGCCTGTATTTCAGGTCACCAGGCCCCCCCTCGCACTACTGTACATAATATAATGTTTGCAATGTCTCGTATGCTAGGGAATAATATATAATAAATATATGCAAACCAATATAAACATTCATGTAATGGCTAACAGGTTGGCTTCGCAAGTGAGAGGAACCAAGTTCGATCCCCATTTCCCACCCTGCCCCCAGTGCAGACGTAGCTGTACAATGTGCACAAACTGGTCTTCTTACGAGGAGGGTTCTTACATTCACATATATGGGGCAGTACGAAATAAGTAAAATCTCTTTTAGATGATTTTATTGTACATCTCTTATCTTTTATTAGCTTTATTTGTGCAAAGCAAAAGAGCCATTAGACTCTTAAAATAAATTGGTACCGTAAACATAGACTTTTGAAGTTGGTTGTTCATATTCCCGGTGTTGGAAGTGATAATTATTATGTTAATTACATATCTTGATAAATATACTTTGGTTATAATTGTGTTGATCTCTGTACGCGAACGATTTTTGCCGGTTCTGAGTGTACATTAAGTGTGAATGTTATAAAAACTGTCACAAACTTTGTCTATCCGAAAATGGAGATTAAGATCCTGTTTGGACTAACTTGTATTATTTAGCAAGCAAGCAGTTTTGAAAACAGCTGATTGATGCCTGTACCCGGCTCTTCTCCACTCATTATCAATCTGAATTTAAATATTTATGAACAATAGTTTGGGGGAGAGATACCAGTAGGCTAATTACATAACCCTGTTGCCAACAATTATCTGATTTCAATGATTGAAATTGTAATTTTATGGGTTCAGTTTATTGCAATGGAACTCTCATCCCAAAGCTTGTCTGGCATAGATCGCTTAAAGCGATAAGGCCGCCTTTGCGCGTATATACGTTATTTTTTCTGTTATGTATATTTCACTTTTGTATAAATAGTTTTTACTTACTCACCCCAGGCACTGGTGCGACCAGAACGACCGTATAGAATCCTACGGTTGGCTGAGACACGACGCTGTGACGTTCGGGGAACAATTGATACATGACCCGCCCTACCGGTTGGTCACTTCGTTTGTGAAGACACCGGCGGGAGACCAATGGACTGTCAGGGTTAATGTTACTTCCACGGTGAGTCATACATACTGCAAATAGTGCTATCTTTTCTACGTCACCCATACTAAATTTCTCTTACTATTTCATCGTACATGTGATCGGGTTTATTACCACGGTTAGTATAATTTTTACCTTGATATTTCGACGCAGTTGCATGCGTCATGGTCACGAGTAGACTCTCGTCGACACATCGAGGTTAAAACAATACTAACTGTAGTAATAAACCAGATAACATGTGCGATGAAAGTGTAGTGAATAACCACGAGTCTTAAAACCTATATCTCTTACCATTCTTTCATTTGTTTGAGTGTATTCTTAGTAAATGTATTCAATGATGCGGCAAATAGCTTGCTATAGCTCAATGATATAAATTAGTTAAATCGAAACCAAACCACAATTCGCCGCTAGGTGGCGTTGTTTTGTGATTTTATTATTTTCCTTTTTCGTTGCTTTGTTTTATATTATAAGATAACATGTAGAAATCCATTTACCCCACAGTAAAACCGTCAAACCCTTGAAAGAATAGAAATGAAAGGTATCGTTAAATTTTAATGAAAAACGTCCATTAGGACGTCCAATGAGCAGTTTTCCAATAGGTATCTAAAGCATTCTTAACCACTCACTAGATGGCGCCCCGACAATTTTGGTAATTGATAATCGCTTGAAATAGGTTCTTAGCAGACAGGATATAAACACTGGGTACGTTGTATTGGATAATATTGTATTTGTCAATAGTTTTCAACCAATTTAGAGGTTGTAATAATAATGGAACATAGTGCCAACTTCTGTAAATATTTCTTTTTACATTTCGTTCAACCTTTAACAGTTATGTTTATATTATTAACATTTTATTTTTAAGTTTAGTATTAGTTGGCTGCATGAAATCACTGCCACCATGATACAGATTATAAAAAGATTACCAAAATTGTAGGAGCGCCATCTATTGATGCTTTTTGAAACCAACTATCAATACCTACTGGAAAACTCCTCATTACAGGTATGACGCATTTCTGTGGTTCTGCAGTTGTACAATTTGAACTCGAACCGAATTCCCAGAGGCCTAATTTTCGCGCTGTGTAATGTTCTCGAATTTGACATTTTTTCAACCACATATCTCTATTAGACCCGGGGCCAGATTAGATTGCTCGCGGATGAAAAAGGAACTAAATTTGACAGACAGCCAACAATATTAACTCACAATATAAACAATGACTAGGACGCCATAACCTCAAAGCAATCTTATCTGGCCCCGAGTCTAATAATGACATTGAAATGTCTATTGCAGCCAAGAATTATTTTCTCAGCTATCTTTGACAGTCGTATATCGTCGAAGATCAATTCCAATGACATTTTAATACTGTTTTTTGGCTAAAGAAAATGTTGAATTTGAACTGTCACAGCGAAAGAATCGCGTCCCTGTGCGTGAATACTCTTAGATTTGCGGTTTTGTAGCGACATCTATCGCTCCAATAGGGAAACTCAACAAAACTCGCATTACGAGTACACGAACACAAGGTTGGTAAGCATTCGCACATAGATGGCGCTGACCGTCCTACACCGTGCTAGAGAAGTGTGCCAACCTCCACGGCTAATATACAACTTCCGACGATCAACTGTCGGACCCTTGGTCCCCTGGTCACGACACCCGGCCAGGTGGGTAATTACCCTTTTCCACCTTCTCCATCTTCGCTTGCCAACATTGGCGGCTACCTTAGCGCCAAAGTTTAAAATAATGCATGCTACGGCTTATACAGCGCCGGGGATTATAAAGAAATGAAGAGGTTGGCAGACAGGAGAGAAGAGTGGTGATTGCTCCACCAACAAGAGTCATACTTTTAAATATATGAAGATGACGGTTTAAACCCCTCAGGAAACAGTGGAGCAGCATCTCTCGCTGGTCTGGTACGCGGCCCTGGACGAGTCCACGGGCCCGGCCGGCCCCGAGTCCAGGATCTGGGTGGAGAACGACGGTGACATAAGGGGGTACACGCCGCAGCTTAGCAACTTCAAAGTCAGCATGGTCGGCGGTGAGGGTAGGTGGCTGGTAGATTTTTTCGGACGAAAAGGAGGGTAGTTATAAGATTTATGTGTGTATTTGTGTCGCTGTGTGTCTGTCTGTGGCATTATAGTGTCCGAACGGATGGTCAGATTTGAATGCGGTTTCCTCTTTTTGAAAGCCAGTTTAATTGAGATGTTTCCTAGCTTTGTTTCATTGAAATCGGTTCAGTAGTTCAGAAAATATTTGAGTTTATACAAACTTGGTCGGAGGTCAAACTAGTAACAGGCGTTCCGTTTTGGCTGGAGCCGACCAACCGTCAGTTGCAGTCGATACTAATCCTTACGCCGTATAATATAAAGTCGCTTATGGGTCCAGGGACGTGGTCTGACGCCCGACCAAGGTCAAGGTCATACGGTAGGTAAACAGGCAAGCGGGCCACCTGATGGAAAGTGGTCACCACTGCCTATAGACATTAGCAACACCAAGAGTATCGCCAATGCGTTGCCCACCTCTATAACACGTTGCTCTGGCAGCAAAAAGGCAAATGCCACTCCACTGCCAAAGCCACGGTTCCCCAAATCCCCACCCCATGGAGCACTGGAGACCTTACTCACCGGCAGAAACACAATACTATTTAAAAGAGTATTGTTTAGCTGCGGTATTGTGTAAGGTAGAGGTACTTCCCCAGTCGGGCGGCTTCAATTCAAACGAGATACCCCACTATGCCCTACCTCTCTTAAAAGAGTTAAGCTCGCCTTTGTACATCTCTGTTACTGTACTGTATCATTATGTCATGTTTGTGTACAATAAATAATAAAGAAGATTGATCCTTCCACCCCAGGCTCGAAAGGCAAGATCCTCCACAAATCGGCGACGGAGGCCCACGCCCCAGGCCTCCACATGCTGAAGGAAAAACTTTTCTCCCTGATGAGCGTGGCGGAGCACCAGAAACGGAAGGTGCTGGTGCTCAGGGCTGATGAAGAGTTGGAGGAAGAGGTGGGTGGACAGGAACTTCAAAATTGTTTATTTATTTGTTTGTTTGACAGTTTATTGCCCACCATGATTGTGTGGTTCAGTGGTCAACATCCAAGGTCTGCCACGCAAGAGGTCCCGGGTTCGATTCCCGGCCGGGCAGAAATTGAAATGATGAATTTAATTTCTGTTACGGGTCTGGGTGTTCTATGAATAATAAGTATGTATTTAAAAAAAAAGTTATAAGTAGTTTATCAGTTATCTAGCACAAGCAACCCATAACACAAGCTTTGCTTACTTTGGGGCTAAATGGCGCTGTGTGAATTTGTCCACGATTATTTATTATTTTATTATAAAACACAGAGAAATATCACACATTTTAAAGGTGTGTTCCGGATTACCTACTGCGTACCTTTGTTGACGAGTAGCCCGATATTTCGGCACAGTTGCATGCACCAGTTTAGTCGACCCGTGATGTTAAAATGAATTAAGAGAAATATCATATACGTACTAGCCTTGTCACATATCCATGTTTTAATACTTGTATCGTTTAATGTCAAATTGTATTACTTAGCCAAAAATCACTAGCCGGCGTCCGTCGACTACTTTTTTATAGACTGTTAAAAATAACGCCCAAATGATTCATCATAATCACCATCATATCAGCCGAAAGACGCCCACTGCTGGGCATAGGCCTCCCCCAGAGATCTCCACAACCGGTCCTGTGCCTTCCGCATCCAGCTGGTACCTGCGATCCTTACCAGTCGTCGGTCCACCTTGTGGGAGGCCCACGCTGCGTCTTCCGGTACGTGGTCGCCACTCATGGCACGACACGATGATGCCTGGTCCAATTTGCTCCGACGACGCATCGCCCTGCTTCCTTATTATGTACTTATTCTGTTTGTTTTAAGTTATTTAAGGGCCGATTTTTCAATCCTCAGATAAAACTTATCACCTAATTAAGCGACTCAAATAAAGTGGTATAATTACTTCATATATAAGTAAAGGATTGCAGATTGTTTTAATTTGGCAGATTATTACTTTATCGGGCCGGCAACGCGTGGGCGATGCCCCTGGTATTGCAAACGTCCATAGGCTGCGGTGACTGCTTACCATCAGGAAGGCCGCGAGTTTGTTTGCCACCTCAGTGGTATAAAAAAAAAAGATAAATTTTGACTGAGGATTGAAAAATCAACCCTTAATGTGTTAAGTAAGCCCTTAAAGAGTCGCACATGTCTAAGTCTATTATTATATTCTTCGTCACCCACCAGGACAAAGACGTGAACTTCGTGCCGGTACAGCTGCAAATACAGACACCTCTGGTGCTGGACATCGTATTCAGGTCTGAGGAGGCCGCCAGCCCTCCATTCAAGGGTCAGGAGTACACCAGAGCCCTGGAGGAGAAGAAGAAAGCATTCGATCAGGAGTTTGAGGAGAAATTCAAGCTGGCTGCGAAGGGGTGAGCTATTTAGTTATTTATTTATTTTACAGTTTATTGTGCACAATAATATACAAAATTGACATACAGATAAGATCACAACAGGTACAGCTTATTTCTAAAGAAATATCTTCCAGCCGACCAACCGAAGAGAGAGGGCGAAACCGAGAGGCAGATGGCGTGCACCGTTAATTTACTTAACTATTATAATAATAAATTATCTTAGCGTTAATGTCCCGGTTGTGCTCTCGCGCGCGAGGGCCCGGGGTCCGCCGTGACCATGATCCAGGATTTGGCAGGTCAGGTAATTACAGTGGAGCGATTGCCATCTGACCTCCAAGACCCTGCTACCAGGGGAACCTGACCAGATTGGATCATGGTTACACATCCAGTCGCCTGAATGTGCAGGTTTCATCACGATATTTTCCCTCACCGTAAGAGCATCGGTTAGTGTTCAACATAACATAACTCAGAAAACAGTCATTGGTACATAGCCTCTGGCTTACGAGTCGGATACTCTAACCGCTCGGCCACCCACGCTCTTTACTTATCTACTATATACCTACTTAAATAATTCTGAGTTTATTTTTAATCCCTGACGAAAAAAGTAGGGTTGTTTAAGTTTTACGTGCGTATCTGTGGATCTGTCTGTGGCATCGTATCTCCTGAATTGAGATACGGTTTTCGCTATTTGAAAGCCGAAGAAACAAGTTCCGGGTTTTCTACCGCGTACCTTTGTTGGCGAGTGGCCCCATATTTCGACGCAGGTGCATGCGTCATGGTCCCGGGACTACTGTAGTCCCGTGGCCGGAAACCATGGAAACCCGGAACATACCCTTAAAATGTATTTGAGATTGTTTTACCACCGACGAAAAAATAGGTGTGTTACAGTTTTGCGTGTGTATCTGTATGATATGTTTATTCTGACTTGCCTTATTTGTTGAACAAACAATGCCCAAAATCACGACTTGCCGTATCAATCACGCTACGTATATTGTGTATAAATGTCATGAACCATACAAGAAATGCATAGAATGTGAATTTCAACGAATACTGCTGCACGTTATCCATTTAAATACATAATTTACTGAACCAAATAGAACAAGTCAGAATAAACAGATCATAGATCTGTGTATCTGTGTGTCTGTCTGAGTCATCGTAGCTCCCGGAAGGACCAATTTGGATGCGGTTTCGGCTATTTGAAAGTCTATTAATGCAAGTGAAACGAATTTATGCTTTTTTTACGTCCGGTGGCGTGTTATAAGTTTGTAAAGGTATGTGTCTGTTTGTGGCATCGTAGCTCCCGAAAGGATGGACCGATTTAGATACGGTTTTCTCTATTTGAAAGCCAGTTTAATGGCGGTGGTTCATAGCTTTGTTTCATTAAAATCCGTTCAGTAGTTTAGGTAATATTTGAGTATATGTAAACTTGGTCGGGGATTATTTGACTTTTTCTGTCGCTTGGGTTATTTAGCTTAGCGGTGACTGCCAATGAAGGCCATGTTTATGGCCCAAATGTTTCCAAATTATCGATGTACCATTGGCTTGGCTATATTAAAACTGCGTGATTATTTAAAAAAATGACTTATGTTATTGAATGAGCAAGCGTAGCGAGCTTGAATTTTTTGTAATTTACTCCTTAAAATAAAAATAAAAATCAGTAAATGAGCGATAGCTGGGCGCTCTCAAAATGTTTGAGATTTTTAGAAGAAAATTAACTTAGCGAATAATTAATGAGCGAGCGCAGTGAGCTCGAAATGCCTTTAATTTTGGCTCTCAAAACCTTCCATTATTATCTTGAAAACAGACAAATTCGAAGATTAAGGGCGTAGGGGCCAATACAATTTTATGATGAGGCAGGTCCATCTGACCCGTTAAGGAAAGAACGGAGGGGTCACGTTTGGGGGCCTCCCGTGTCCCGGGGGCCCCATATCATTGATACGGCTGCTACGGCGGTAGCTACGCCCCTGTGACCTCACCTCACCGACCCCTCTTACCCCCAGGTACTCGGAAGAGGACATTACCGTTGCCCGCGCCGGCCTCGCCAACATGGTGGGCGGCATCGGCTACTTCTACGGCGCGGGCCGCGTGCGCTCGCAGCACACCAAGGAGCCCGTGCCGTACTGGCGCGCCGCGCTCTACACCGCCGTGCCCAGCCGGTGAGCATGGCGACACAGTGACAATAACAAGACACCACTGTGACACAACACTACAGGGACAAGAACACACAGCAGTGAAAATAACAAGACATCACTGTGACACAATACTATAGGGACAACACACATCAGTGACAATAACAAAACATCACTATGATAAAGCACTACAGGGACAACACACATCAGTGACAATAGCATGACATTACAGTGACAATAACAAGACATTAAATTGACACAACATAACAGTGACAATACGATACAACAAATGTCACAAACAACAATTGTAGCAACACACATCAGGAGAGACAACAAAACAACAGTTACAAAAACAACGCGTAACAGTACAACAACAATAAAGCAAGTCGCTTTCCATGCAAGTGACAACAACACATACAACTTTTACATACAAAATTGATAACTACCAGAAGGTCATCTTGCCATAATCCCCGGATTAGAGATCGCAGTGTTACCAGCCTACGTAAATACTAGATCTTTTACCACGAAAACATTAGTCGCCTTATACGACAGCCGCGAGTGTAAGGAGTTGGATCTTTCTACTCTGCCGGACACCACACGGCCAACTGAGAACATAGCGACATAGTGACAATAAACACACATGTGACAAGAATAACATACAACAATAACAAAAACACTACAGCGACAACATCACACAACACACATGTGACAATAACACAACTGTGACAATGGTACACATCGGTGACAAGAACAAAACAAAAGAAAACTGAAACAACAACAAAAAATGCCATTTTCCAAAGCGTTTGCCTTGGCACCCTCAACTAAGACTACCAATCAATTCCAGGTCGTTCTTCCCTCGCGGTTTCCTCTGGGACGAGGGTTTCCACATGCTGCTGGTGGGTCGCTGGAACTTGGCCGTGGCATTGGATATAGCTGGGCACTGGCTGGATCTGTTGAACGTCGAGGGCTGGATACCGCGCGAGCAGATACTCGGTAAGTCACTCCCAACTTCCGCTTTCACTTTTTCCATTTTTCTTCTCTTTCCTCTTCCCTTCTCCCTTCTCCCTTCTCCCTTCTCCCTTCTCCCTTCTCCCTTCTCCCTTCTCCCTTCTCCCCTCTCCCCTCTCCCCTCTCCCCTCTCCCCTCTCCCCTCTCCCCTCTCCCCTCTCCCCTCTCCCCTCTCCCCTCTCCCCTCTCCCCTCTCCCCTCTCCCCACTCCCCTCTCCCCTCTCCACTCTCCACTCCCCTCTCTCCTCTTCCTTCTCCCCTCTCCCCTCTCCCCTCTCCCTTCTCCCCTCTCACATCTCCCCTCTCCCTACTCTCTTCTCCCATCTCCCTTCCCCCTTCCCCCTTCCCCCCCACCTCCCCCCTTCCACATTTCCCCTTCCCTTTCCTCTTTCTTCTTTTCCCTTCCCCTTTCCCCTTTCACCTTTCCCCATCCCCCATTTACCCTTCCCTTTTCCCTACTCCTTTCCCCTTAACACATTCCCCTTTTCTCCCTCAAAATTCTACTAACTACAAGTCGAGGATAGAGCGTAATAGTAGCCATTTTGAGTGATATATCCAGCTGAGGAATAATACAAGCAATAAGCTGATTGATATGACGATTATCATCATCTTGGCGTTAATGTCCCAGTTATGCTCTCGCTCACGAGGGCCCGGGGTCCGCCTTGACAATCATCCAGGATTTGGCAGATCAGATAATTACAGTGGAGCGACTGCCATCTGATCTCCGTGATCCTGCTACCAGGGGAACCTGACCAGATTGGATTATGGTTACACACATTCAGTCGCCTGAATGTACAAGGTTCATCACGATGTTTTCTCTCGATATAAGAGCATCGTTTAGCATTCAACTAATGTACGTAAGTCTGATGGTGGGATGCGAACCCGGTACCTCTCGCTTACGAGTCGGATACCTTAACCACTATGCCATTTAGTGGCACCTTGCGTGTTAGTGACCATGACTGTGTGACCCACAGTGAACCATTGATCCACTATGAACCACAGTGTCCCATTGACGCAATGAGACCCATAGTGACTCAATGCCTCCCTGTGGCCCCGTGAGCCTAAGGATGTCTCAGTGACCCCTCCGTGAATGTGGCTCAGTAACCCCCTGTGACATAGCGACTCACTGAAACCCAATGACTCACTGTCTGACCCAATGATCCATGACCTACAGTGACCACATGTCCCACAGTGACCCCATGACCCACTTAGACCCACTATGACCCACTTAGACACAATGACCCACTATGACCTACAGTGACCCACCGTGTCCCAGTGACCCATAGTGACCCACCGTGACCCACTTTGACATACTGATCCACCGCGAGTCGCGACTAGAGAATACAATCCCGAGCATGTTTTTCAATCCCGGGCTTACGGGATTTTTGAAGTCTTTCCCGGGATCCCGGGACTATCCCGGGATTAGACTATGTGGTTTTTAATTGGGCTAAAATAGAAAAAACACGAGTAATTAAAAAAAAATGACTTTAATGTCTTTGCACAACACAATAATAATAAGAAAAGCAAAAACACAAACCAAAAAATACTATAGTTTTGCAAGAAATTAAAAAACAGCACAAAATAACTATTTAGAATTTCGAAAATATAATCGCAGAAATATCAAAGCATCCAATGTTTGACTTCCGAGCCTGCTTCATAGTTTATTGCCAACATAAGCAGCAGCTGAAAACGCTCGTTCAGCTTCTACGCTGGTTGGAGGAATAGACAATAGATACTTATATGCTGTTTCTAAGTGATATCCACGAACTCCTCCATTTTCGAACAGGCTCATTTCACGTCTAATACTATTTGCCAACCCCAATTCATTTGTACTTGTACTTCGGGATCTGGGGATTTCATACTCTTGTTAATTTCCAGCTGTAACTTTTCCTTTAATGTCAATTGGGGTTGGGAGGTTTCTGACCTTAGCTCATCATCTGCTTGTGATCCCGACCCTGCTTCTTCTTCCGTGTAATCTCGACTATTAAGTCTTTTAACAATACTCTTTATTTGCTTCCTCACTAAAGCCTGTGTCGGAACTGGAAATAAGTCGTGCCATTCCAAATCCGATAATAACTGATTTTCAACATCCATTCGTGGATTTTGTAAATAATTTAACACGCCAGTTAAATCATCACTTCGTCGTTGCTAGACAGTTGTTTTATAAGAAATTTCAAAGCGGCATCAGCTGTGCATAAATTAGCATCTCGCCGACAGATTGCTTCTACTGTCAATTTAATTAGGGTCAGCACATCAACAATTTTATTTACCAATTCAAAATCAACATCTTCTAAACGAATTGGATGATTGAGATCTATAAGAGCTTTATGAATGCATGCTTTTAAAAGATAAAATCGCTCCAGCATTGTTAAAAGACTATTCCACCTGGTTTTACAGTCCAAAAGAAGTGACAACTCTTTTCCATGTTCAATTTTCACATATTTTTGAAGTACTGTTTCAATTTTCAATGGAGATCTTTTGAAATACACTACAACTTTGCGGATTTTCTTTATCAGCTCATTAATATTTTCATATTGTGTTAACTCTGGTACGTGTTCTGGCGCAAGATCATTTTGTGACATTACGATTAAACCTGATTCTGGACAGTCTAAGTCTTCTAAATTGTGTTCATCATCGCTGTCGTCCATATAATCAACATTCACAGCTGGTTCATTTATAGTATCATCTGAGGTAGGGCTATCTTGCAAATTATTATGTTTTTCATAAAGCACATCACAGACCGCCAAATTGATACCATGTGCGAGACACAGTTGTTGTTCAGTGCAAACAAGCCCCACCTTTAATATGAATTACCTTAAGAGTATTGTATTAAAGTATTCCGAGTGGGGAAGTCCCTTCTAAGTTCTAAGACAAACATATTATTAGGACTGTACCTGTGTAGTAAATAGTGGGTACCTACGTATTGTACGAGTTGCTTTTTGTCGTAATGTATTAAAATAATCTAGGCAAGGTTATTTTCAAGGCGCAACGTACTACGGAATACAAACTAGACTTGTTTGTGGCAATCCCGAAAATCCCGAGATTAGCCAAGTACAGTCCCGGGATTTTCGGGGCCAGAAAACGGTCGGGATATCGGGATCCCGAGATTCGGGATCCCGGGATTGTATTCTCTAGTCGCGACCCACAATGACTCCCCTGACTGAATGACCTGATGGTAACCCGCGCAGGCGCGGAGGCGCTGTCGCTCGTCCCCCGCGAGTTCGTGGTGCAGTCGAACGCGGCGGCCAACCCGCCGATGTTGCTGCTCACATTGGCGAGGCTGGTGCGCTCGCAGCCGAGACTGTTCGAGGGAAACTCGCCGCATAGGGTTGCCTCGATTGAGTACGGCTAGTCTCACTGTGGCCCCGTGACCCATAGAACGTCTCAGTGACCCCATCGTGATCCACTGTGGCCATCTGTTTCCTAGTGACCCACATTGAGCTACAGTGTCCCAGTGACCCACCATGACCAACTTTGACATAATGACCCACCGTGACCCACTTTGACATACTGACCCACCGTGACCCACCATGACTCACAACGACCCCCTGACGACGGTGGTAACTCTCAGGCGCGGAGGCGCTATCTCGCGTCCCCCGCGAGTTCGTGGTGCAGTCGAACGCGGCGGCCAACCCGCCGATGCTGCTGCTCACATTGGCGAGGCTGGTGCGCTCGCAGCCGAGGCTGTTCGAGGGAAACTCGCCGCACAGGGCCGCCCTGAACAGGATGTTTTCGAGGTTGCAGGTTTGTGGAATGGGCTGGGAGGGCGCCGTAGGTTGTCCTGCGTCATCGAGTAAAGAAGTTTAAGAGAGGTAGGGCATAGCGGGGTATCCCGTTCGAATTGGAGCCACCCGACTGGCGAAGTACCTCCACCTTACAGAATACCGCAGCTAAACAATACTCTTTTAAATAGTATTGTGTTTCTGCCGGTGAGTAAGGTCTCCAGTGCTCCATGGGGTGGGGATTTGGGGAACCGTGGCTTTGGCAGTGGAGGGCATTTGCCTTTTTGCTGTCAGAGCAACGTGTTATAGAGGTGGGCAACGCATTGGCGATACTCTTGGTGTTGCTAATGTCTATAGGCAGTGGTGACCACTTTCCATCAGGTGGGCCACTTGCCTGTTTGCCTACCGTATGGCATAAAAAGAGTATGAGAAAAGTTCACAGTACAGAAGAGAGAAGTGATTTTTATGTGGCTGAGAAGCGAAACTGCCGAAAGGATGTGAGGCACCCCGGTCTTTGTTACTTATTGAACCCGCAAGAGGATATTTAAGTATCATCGTTTGGGTCACTAAAAAAGAAAAAAATTGTGCCAGGCTGTGCACGGGCAGACCAACGTTTTGTGGGTCTCCTAAACGCCTACTATCACTACAAAGTGGAATTTTTCTTGTACTCAATGACGTAAGATGACCTACGGCGCCGTTTATAACCACTTATTTACAACTTAAACAATTAATAAAATATTTAAAACTACTTATCTAATATACAAATGCTGATCTAAAAATGCAATCTGCTGAACCTGTTTTAATTACACAAACAATGCCAAGAGTTATATGTGTTCCAAACAAAGGAAACCGTGCCGAAATTTGTCCAACTTTTAGGGAGATATAGACAAACTCGATCGATATGTTATGTAACAATATTCAAAGCCATTCAACATTCACTGATGCCTCCAGTATAGGAATCGGTGCGGTACTGTGCCAAAATGTAGACGATGTGTTATGTTATAATATTCAAAGCCTTTCAACATTCACTGATGCCTCCAGTATAGGAATCGGTAAAAACTATGCCAAAATTTAGATGGAGTTGATCAGGCAGTGTCATTACTAAGCATTGATATTACAGTCAATACTCTTACACCCGGTTTCTGAAACGCTTGTCAACGCAAAAATTACGTAACAGCTTGTTAATCTCTGATTAAATGCAATTTGGGTTTCTGAAAGGGCCAACTGACAGTTTGTTAACAGCTTATCAACGGATTGTCAAATCTCCAATTAACGGCTGATTAATGTAATTTTGGGTTTCCGGAAAGCTTTTTCTCATGTTAACTGTATGTTATCGCCTGATTATTTTAATTAGCGAAAATCGCCCAATTAACCGATTGTCAAAAGGAATTATATTCGATTTTCTTGGTCTAGGTCTTGGTCCTCGCCTTGATCCAGGTCCTAGTTTTGGTCCAAGACAAAGTCCAGGTCTAGGGTCCAGGTTCTGGTCCAGGACCATGACCAAAAGTGGAACCTTGATCTCAATTTGAGCTTGAACCAGAACCAGGACCTAAACCAGTGCCAGCACATACATCATTACCATTAGCTGGGCCAGGACCTGGTTCGGGGCCAGGACCTGGACCTGAACCAGGACCTGGCCCGAAGCCAGGACCTGGACCTGAACCACGAACTGGTCCGGGTGCAGGACCTAGACCTGCACCAGTACCTGGTCCGGGGCCAGGACCTGGTCCGGGGCCAGGACCTGGACCTGAACCAGGACCTGGTCCAGGTCCAGGTCCTGGACCAGGACTCGAACCAGAATTTAACTAATGGGATTATAGGGAGAAACTCACAGAATCGAGAGCTGATGGGGCGGATGTTGTTGAGAGGCGAACTCTGGATGGTCTCCCAAGAGATGGACGGACGACCTCTTTAAGGTCCTAGGGAGCCGATAGACGCAAGATAACAGATAATTTTATAATTTATCGATAATTTTCGATTTTACACGAAAGCTATACAGTCGCTATCAGTTTCATCTAAAAGTTGAATATCCCGCCGCTATCAAAAGGCCGCTAGGGACAGAGACAAATCAATGCGTTAGACAGAAACAAAACATATATGAGTGAATGAATGTGACTGATTTTAGCAGGGGTAGCCAGACCAAAAAATGGATCTCTTGTTAATGGTCGATTAGCTAACAATAGATTGATTGGCCTTTCAGAAACCCACAGTGGTTTAACAGCTTGTTAAATGTGACAGTCTGTTAGCTAATCAATGATTTGACAAGCGTTTCAGAAACCGGGTGTTAACCAGTCAAAAGTAATTCAACTATGAAAATCAAAAATAATTTTAACCGCAGACTTGACAATAGTACTGTACTTTTGACTGAAATTGCAGTCAAAACTAGTTGCCCAATTCAGCTAAATAAAAGTAGTTTTGACTAACTGATTCCGTCACAAGTAGTTCTGGCTTGTTGTATCCGTCAAATCTCCTAAAAGAAGGGAAAATTATTATTTACCTATGAGTTTCAGACAAAACTACTTTTAACCAATCTGTTCATTCAAAACTATTTTGGCCTGGGTTTTTCAGTTAAAACAGCTATGACTGATTAAGAGTTTCGACTATAACATAGATCATCATATCAGCTGAAAGACGCCCACTGCTGGGCATAGGCCTCCCCCAGAGATCTCCACAAAGGCCGGTCCTGTGCCTTCCGCATCCAGCTGGTACCTGCGATCTTAACGATAACATAGATAATAGATAGTAATATGTCACTCCGCTTCCAGGCCTGGTACCAATGGTTCCAGAACACCCAGAAGGGTTCGGAACCCACCTCGTACCGCTGGCGGGGCCGGGAGGACGACGGCCTGCAACTGAACCCTAAAACTCTTACGTCGGGCATCGATGACTATCCCAGGTGAGAACCACCATTATTTTTTACTTTATTTAGAATCAATCCGTCGTTTACACAAATAGTACATTGAACTGGATAATTAAATAGACCTAAAGCTTCCTATTTCATTTACAACTTTTGGTAGTTAGTAGCTAACTGTTGCGACTGACAACAACGTTAAGTACAATACGTTAATGAGAAGTTTTCCAGTAGGTATTGTTAATTGGTTTCAAAAAGCATCAATAGATGCGCCATCTATTGATGCGCCTCCTACAATTTTGGTAATTTTGGTAAACCAAAAGGTTCAACGAAATGTATTTTAATACAAACCTTCCATATTATCTGTGATTTGTATTGCGTCCATTCTTGATCCTAGTGTCCATGAAACGAATTGACTCAATCAAATTGATGTTTGTAATAATTTATTACAACCTCTAAAGGATTAAAAACTAGTGATAAATACAATATTATCTAATACAACGTACCCAGTGTTTATATCCTGTTTGCTAAGAACCTATTTCAAGCGATTATCAATTATCAAAAAAGTCGGGGCGCCATCTAGTGAGTGGTTAGGAATGCTTTAGATACCTATTGGAAAACTGCTCATTACTACAATTTTGCTAATAAATTGCGTCCATTAACAATTGGTGTCCTAATTTATTTATTTATTTAAACTTTATTATTTAAATTTATTTATTGTTACGTACAATGGCGGACTTAAAGCTTCATAGCTTTCTCTACCGGTCAACCGGAGAGTTGATAGTAGGAAAAATTACAGGGCGGTGAAAGATGATTCACATAAATATTGGTGAACACATAAACTCTAGGTACTTATGTTTAAGCGCTTGAGAGCGTCGGTAGCCGGGCGGTTGAGTATCCAACTCATAAGCGAGAGGAACCGGGTTCGAATCCCGCTGTGGCTATGTAATGACACTTTTCTGAGTTATGTACATTAGTTGAATGCTAACCGATGCTCTTACGGTGAGGGAAAACATCGTGATGAAACCTGCAAATTCAGGCGACTGAATCTGTAACCATGATCCAATCTGGTCAGGTTTCCCTGGTAGCAGGGTCACGGAGGTCAGCTGGCAATCGCTCCACTGTCATTACCTAATCGCCAAATTCTGGATCATGGTCAAGGTGGACCCGGGCCCTCGTTCTCGAGTGCACAACCGGTACATTAACGCCAAGTTGATTATTATTTATTTTTACTTATGTTTAAGCAAATTTGACATATATTTCCAAACCAATTATGTATGTATGTTCTTATCACTTAACATTCTTCCATTCAACTGTAACACTCGTCGTCATTGGTAGCGCCCCTGGTGTTGCTGATGTCCATAGGCGGCGGTGACCACGCACCATCAGGTAGCCCGCTTGCTTGTTTGTCTGCCATATAACATCATCTTTGTCATTTCCTGATCCAATTATTTGGGGTCGGGTCTCTTCGTACGCTTGCGCTAGACAACTCTGTCCTTTAGGCTTACGTAACTCGGTTTCCAACAATTCTCTGATTGCAATGATTGAAATTGTTACTTTTGCGATTACGTATAATCAAATTTTTAGTTACAGTTTATTGCTATGGAACTTTATTAGCAACTGAACCCATGCAAACTTACTTACTTACTGCGCTGGCTCAGCGACCCAGAGTGGAACTTGGCCTCCGACACCAGAGATCGCCACCCACGAAATCGATAATACATAATCCCAAAGTAACATTTGCAATCATTGAAATGAAATAATTGTTAGCAACAGAATTACTTAATTAGCCTGCTGGGTTGTCTCCTTAAGCACTGCCGTGTAAAATAAAAAATACCTATCCCCAGAGCTTCCCACCCGAGCGACATCGAGAGACATGTAGACCTCCGCTGTTGGATGTACGCTGCCGCGGATGCCATGGCCGCCATCGCTGGGGTATTACAACGGGATACTAGCAAGTAAGAATAATAATATCTTCATTGTCATACTGGGGTCATCTGGACCTGCGCTGCTGTATTCACGTGAGCGGAACCAGGGCCTCCTAATTTTATCTATAATTTTATCTTCTATCTTAACTAGGGTTGTAACGGAGGCCTTCTTAGCGGAGGTGGATGCGGAGAGAGTGAAGAGTTTCACCTCCGCCTCCACCTCCGCAGAGGTTAACGGAGGCGGAGGTAGAGGAGAAAGTAGAAGTGAAACAATAGTAATTAATGGTTTGTCAACGTAATAGAAAGTCTAAAAGCTTTTTTCAAATAGGTAATTCATGGGACACTTTGTTAAAAATACAAACATCACCTAATTGGTATGAATTTGACATTTTTGATGTATTATGTATGTATCTATTATTGACATTGCATATTTTGATTTAATTCCAAGTTTTTTTTTGTTTCAAATGGATGTGAATTTTACTATTTAATTATTGCTACTTAAATATTGTATGTCCGAAATGAGCACACTGTTGAGACTCACAAATATAATTTGTTAAACCTAAATGTTTAACAATAAAGTTATTCTATTCTATTCTAGTAATCAAAATTACGGAAAGGAAAATTATATTTCAGTCCAGTTCAGTGTCGCTGCTCGCGCGTTGTCATCATCATCATCACAGCCCACAACAGTCCACTGCAGGACCCAGGGCCTCTCCCACAAAAAGGGAGGCCATGTCATATATTGCCATAATCTCCACGCTTGGCAGGCGGGTTGGTGATCGCAGTGTTATACATATAACAATGGAAAACGCTGCTGCCCATTTTCCAGCCTACGGAGACTCTTAGATCTTTTGCCTCGATAACATTAGTCGCCTTGTACGACACCCACGAGTGTAAGGTGCTGGTGCTATTCTACTCTGCCAGACACCACACGGCCAGTATGTATGTGTTAAACAAAAATTACAACCTACTTATGATAAATAAAATCAAGGCAACTTATTTATTACTCTTGCGCTAATAACAATAGGATGGCAGATAGTTGGCGTCGAGGCGTTGGAAAGAAGGTGGTAATAGAAACCCACCTCCGCCTCCGTTACTGCGGATGTTCCGCAAGAACTCACACATCCGTCCCCACAAAACTTTGGCGGAGTTTCATTGGAACCTCCAGTACGTCGTAATACAAAGTAGGGTCGTAACGGATCTTCGCCTCCGCAAAACTTTGGCGGAGTTTTAACAGAGGTTTATTTACGTCATAATACAACTGTGCGGTGTCCGGCAGAGTAGAATAGCACCAGCCCCTTACACTCGTGGGTGTCGTACAAGGCGACTAATGTTATCGAGGCAAAAGATCTAAGAGTCTCCGTAGGCTGGAAAATGGGCAGCAGCGTTTTCCATTGTTATATGTATAACACTGCGATCACCAACCCGCCTGCCAAGCGTGGCGATTATGGCGATACTCTCCCTTTTTGTGGGAGAGGCCCTTAGTCCTGCAGTGGACTGTTACGAGCTGTCTTGATGACATACATACATACATACATAAAGCTCACGCCTGTGTCCCACAGGTGGGGTAGGCAGAGACTATGGGTTGTTTAATGTTGTTTGAATAAATAAAATTATTTATTATTATCTCTTTCAGATTCGTATCCATTCGGGACCAACTCGGAGACGAAGCTCTGCTCAACCAGCTACATTGGTCCGAGGAGAGTCAGACTTATGCCGATTACGGTACGTGAAACAGGCACACAGATCATCATAATTTTGATCCTACTGCTGCTCCCCCCATGGGAATATTTTCAAGAACTACCGCTCAAACTGATTGTTTTAACCGAAAGTACCCGTGTACGAAACGGCTATCCTGTACATCGATTTGCGGGTTTTTTTTTTCACGTAGTCCGACCATTTATATTGGGAGCTACTCGGAACGTCTCGTTGACATATTAAAATGCCCTGTACCACGACATTGACAATGTTAGCGATAATATCGTTTTGCAATAATCAAAATCATGGATCGTAACCTTAAATTCTTATTGCGTGTGCATGGGTTTTCGTTAGCTAGAATCTTTTCAGAAAAAATACCAATACTCTAGAGAGTCTCTGTTTTCAATATTAGCCCCGGTACTAGGCCACACAACGTAATTTATTCTGTTGGACATTTAATGTTTAATTGATAGGTATTCTATTACCTATACCTAAACATGCAGTAAACATTTATTCGATATATTTTTATTTTCAGTTAACTTTTGTCAATTAATTATTAATAATGTAATTACTCATTTAATTTCATTTTAATTACTATTATTTTTATTATGAGGAAATCTCTGCGAATTGCTTATATGAAATTGTGTAGTATAATGTGATTTTCATTGATTAATAAATGAATCTAATCTAATCTACCCCATCAGGCCTCCACACTGACGCCGTAAAACTGGTAAAACGCAAGCAAGCCGCTGGGCAGGAGCCGCCGCGGACAGTCCGAGTCGTCTCCAAGCCGCCATCGCTTGGACTCGTCACTTCAGCCTTTGGTGAGTGCTTGACAGATCATACCTATACATACAGGATATTACATAATATATGTATGAAGCCGTGAACGGGATGGAGTGATAAACGTATTAAATTTATATATACAATCATCCCGTACCTGCACATCGCCGCCGCTCCACGGTAAACATCTTGCAAACGGGATCTAACAAAAATATGATCTGCATTGATTTTTGTTATAGTGTCTAATCTTTTTTCTACTCTTGTATATTTGTTTCAAACTAAACTCGCGTTCTTTACACATATTATTATATTAGACGGGACTTGGACGCGACGTACCTTTATGATTTGTTTTCCCGACGTTTCGGTAGGGTTACCCACCGTGGTCACGAGACGACTGCCGTGGGAGGTGACAGCTGCGGTGATGTGCTAGTAGACTCCTACCCTCACATAAAATTGTCAATTTGTTGTTGATTCGGAACTGCACGACACACAACACTCACGATATCCACCCCCTAACCCTACCGAAACGTCGGGAAAACAAATCATAAAGGTACGTCGCGTCCAAGTCCCGTCTAATATAATAATACTCTTGTATAGTCAGTGATCCCGCATGTAAGACCATACTCGTGCAATATTCTTACATTTGAGGTCGATATTTATATCACCAAGCAGGATTAAATTGCCCGAGTCATAACAATGTAGAAGACTGCGTAAATCATGTGTAAAAGAAATTTTGCTCAAAGCTGGTGGTCTATAGAATGTCCTACATAATCCTAAGTAATCCTACGTCATCGAGTGCAAGAAAAATTCAATTTTTTTAGGAGACGCACAAAACGTTGGTCTGCCCTTGCACAGCCTGGCACGTTGTATTTACTTATACTAAAGAACTAAAAAACCGGTCTGCCACACATCCCCTTGACATTTTTTCGCTCTTTCGCCACATTAGTCACCAAAAAGAAAAGTGAATTCAATGTATCTGAAAGGCGAAACTGCCTAAAGGCAGACCGGTTTTTTTACTTCCAGAACTCACACCAGAGGGCTAGTAAGTGCTATCGCTAAAAATATCGAAGTTTAGGCCCATAACGTGAATCTCCTAGACCTCTACTGTTGCTACAAATTGGAATTTTTCAGTGTTGTTAGTTTCACTGACTACCAACAACATGCTGAGTCAGATCCAGTGCAACATACTTTCCATGTTGAATTCATGAATTTGGTACACTGAGTTTAAAGTAAAAATGCAAATGTTTAATTTATGTTATATTGATAACTTTGGTTTTAAGAATGATATAAATATACATATAATACCTTAGATCTAATTCAAATGGAACACATTTGAATTATCACCTAGCCAGTGCTATGTGTGCTCCTAGACGCAAGCTAATAGCTTGCGTCCTACTTGCTCCGACCTATCTAAACCTACACGCCTATATCCTACTTGCTCTAACCTACTTAACCGACTAGAGCCCCGGTTACCCTACAGGAGCAGCAGGCCAACCCGAATGCCTACCTAACTTAGAGCCCGTCCAAACACACGGCCTCCGACACCTACCTGTCCTAGAACCCGTCCTTACCTAAGACCTGCATGAGCACACACGCTACAGTACTATTTATTATGTATTGCTTCTTGGAATAAACATATTCTATTCTATTCTTGCACTTGATGGCATAGGATAATCTACATCATCCTCAGAGTCGACTTATCTTGTTCAGGCTACGTATCTCTGTTCCCAATGCTGCTGAGGGTGCTGAAGCCCGAAAGCGAGAAGCTGGGGAAGATATTGGAGACCCTCGATGATCCTGAACTCCTATGGTCGCCGTATGGGCTAAGGTACAGTAGAGCTCGTCTAATCTAAAATGACGCGCCCCACTATCGCATTAACGCACACAAGCAAGTTTAAATCATGGACGCAATATATATACAAAATCCGTTGTAATTGGTCATTCAGTTGCCGGTGAGATTCAAACGTAGGAGCACGCGTCGTTCATTGGCTCCCACACAGATGAAGTGTCGTTATCAATATTTGCACTCACACATCGAAATCAACTTACTAAGTAGTGGGGCGCGTCATCTTAGACTAGACGAGCTCTACCTTATTACGAGATTTATAACTTTTATTTTATGACATGCTATAGGCAAACAGGCAAGCGTGCCACCTGATGGGAAGTGGTCACCGCTGTCTATAGACATTAGCAACACCAAGAGTATCGCCAATGCGTTGCCCACCTCTATAACACGTTGCTCTGGCATTAGCTTGCAATGTTACAAACATTGTATGTATAATAATTATCATCTTGGTGTTAATGTCCCGGTTGTGCTCTCGCGCACGAGGGCCTGGGGTCCAGGATTTGGCAGATCAGGCAATTACAGTGAAGCGACTGCCATCTGACCTCCGTGACCCTGCTACCCGGGGAGCCTGGCCAGGTTGGATCATGGTTACAGATTCAGTCGCCCGAATGTACAGGTTTCATCACGATGTTTTCCCTCACCGTTAGTATTCAACCAATGTACATTACTCAGAAAAGAGTCATTGGTACATGGCCGCAGCGGGATTCGAACCCGGTACCTCTCGCTTACGAGTCGGAAACCCTAACCGCTCGGCCACCGAGGCTCATAATGTTTTTATCATACATATGTTCGGTGCAAATCTTGCAATCCCAATTTAGCCAACTTCCCGTCGTTCAATGAGTATTATCGCTATTTCAAAATCCACCAGGTGGCGCTACTGAGAAGTAAGGTCCGTTGTCAAAATCATTAAGAAATTTAAATACATGTCACATTAAATTAATGTCAATAATACAACTATCAACACAAACTAATTCACAATAACGCGTCGTCCAAAATGAGGGTAATCATTGAACGTCAAAGAAATGGAATAAAAACCAGCAATACAATTATATTCTGCTGTGATAAGACATCGTTAAATAAAAACGAAAACTATTCCAGTAGTTCTCCCCAAATATATTGCTTAACAGGTGTGTTCAACACCTATTATGTACCCTAGATCAAGGAAAGGATAATACAAATTACTTATTATTATATTAGACGGGACTTGGACGCGACGTACCTTTATGATTTGTTTTCCCGACGCGACGTTGTAGTTGTCTCGTGACCACGGTGGGTGTAACCCTACCGAAACGTCGGGAAAACAAATCATAAAGGTACGTCGCGTCCAAGTCCCGTCTAATATAATAATATGTGTAAAGAACGCGAGTTTAGTTTGAAACAAATTACTTATTATTATCCCCAAGTAGTGTCACGCTCAAAAGTAGCCATTATTGAAGCTGCATTGCCGCGCTGATAAGCTATTAGTCGTGCTATTGGACAGAAACAACTGCTGTGAAATTACTGATCAATTCTAGCCAATGACAGGGCTTTATTTTGACGTCAGAGCTCACGTCTCAGTGGCGCCATCTAGAATAGCGAGTCCTCATTTAGCTGAAATTTGATATACATATGTAACTTGGGTGACAATGCATTAATATGGCACCGAGGTGGTCTTAGGAACTAATAAACGCAATAAGATAACACCATCGTATTTGGGCTCTTTGGATTAGTCTTAATTCCTATACCCCTAGGTGATATTCAAAGTCTGATGATGATGATGAAGGAAGTGGCCTTAGGAACTATTAAATCCAACAAGATTAATGTTTTTTTTACGGTGGGCCTCATGAGGTAAAATCGTGCGTGATCATGGGCCGCCTATGTACAGCAACAACAGGGGTATCAATAGTGTCCGATCGGCTTCGGCCAAGAAACACCTACGGCTCGTGAGTTCGTATGATCGGCGAAACGAGTCGAAACGAGTTGAAAGCCGTTGGCTCTCGCATCCGAATCGGCAATGTCCATCCATCGCTTCCTGGGTCTCCGGCGGGACCTCTTTTCTGATACGAGCAGTAGTTACTTCGCCTGAAGCGCTGAATCAGATTTGGAAGAAAATTTCAATTATCCAAAGCGGTGACATGGGGTAGGATAGCCTACAGTCCCCAAACGTAACATTCAACCCCCACCCCCTATACCAGATCGCTCTCGAAATCGGCCCCCCTCTTCATGAAGCGGAACACCGAGCACGACCCCCCGTACTGGCGCGGCCAGGTGTGGGTCAACATCAACTATCTGGCACTGGCTGCCTTGCGATACTATGCGGAAGCCATCGGGCCTCACGCCGACCGCGCCAGGGCGCTGCATGACCGGTTGAGGGATAATGTCGTTGGTGAGTATACAATACACACAATACAGACAGATTATATGGCCATAACAAACAATACACACACATTAAATACACATAACACACAATACACACACATGAAATACCTATAATACACATTACACGCCCATAACACACAATACACACACATTACGCGCCCATAACACACATTATCCGCACATTACACGCCCGTACACATAATAACACGCATTACACGCCTATAACACATAATACATACACACTACAGACACTACACATACATTACACGCACATAACACACAATACACACATCCATACATACACATTACACGCCCATAACACACATTACACCCTCATAACACACAATACACACGTGTTACATGGACATTACCTGCATAACACACGCATTACACATTGTCCGTCCCACACGCTTATAAGAAACAAGCATTACACCAAACTCGCTAGATCCCTACGTACACTAGAGGGCGACACGTGGTAGCGGTAAGTAGTCAGCGCCCGTACTGGCGCAGCCAGGTGTTGGTCGACATCAACTATCTCGCGTTGGCCGCACTGCGATACTATGCTGAAGCCATCGGGCCTCACACCGACCGCGTTAGGGCACTGCATGACCGGTTTAGGGATAATGGCGTTGGTGAGTATACAATACATACATTACACACACATTACACGCTCTTTATACACATTATATGCTCATTACACAGAATACACGCCCATAACACACACATTACACGTCCATAACACACACATTACACGTCCATAACACACAATACACACACAATACACACACATTACACGATCGTAAAACACAATACACACGCATTACATGCCCATAACATACATTACATGCTCGTAACACACAACACACACGTGCTACCTACATGACCATTACGTCCATTACACACACATACCATACATTTCACGCGCGTCATATGCATATCGCATGCATTACACCCAGCTCGGTGGATTCCTACGTGCACTAGAGGGCGACATGTGATTGCCATCTTGCCTCGCGCCCGGGCTTTGCATGACTGCCTCAGTGATAATGTAGTTCTATTTCTTTATTGTGTGCAATAATTAAATAAATAAATAAGTAGTTGATAAGTACACAATATTTCTCATTTCACGTGCCGATTACACGCATTACAAACCATGACACACAATACACACACGTTACACACCATAACACACATTACACGCCCATAACACACACTACACATACATAATGCACACACATTACACGCGATTACACACGCATTACACACATCACACATATCCCCCCGCCCCTCCTGCCAATGCATACAACAATTACAACGTAAACATTTCCCATGCAGGTACCGTCCTCTCCGAATACAAGAGGACGGGCTACTACTGGGAGCAGTACTCCTCGATCGATGGCAGGGGATCTGGATGTAGACCCTTCACGGGCTGGACTGCTCTGGTAGTGCTCATCATGGCTGACGAGTATTGATGGGGAGGCTGGATATTATAAAATACAGTGGTTATTTTGGCCATCGTACATCGCAATAAGTTCCATTCGTTCAGAACGAATGAAATTGTTGCTGTTTTGCCGTCGTACATCTCAATAATGTCCATTTAGAACGAATGGAAATGCTGCTATTTTGACATCGTGCACCTCAACAATTTCCGTTCATTCAGAACGACTGGAATGTTGCTATTTTGCCGTCGTACTCCTTAATAATTTCCGTTCATTCAGAACGAATGGAAATGTTGCTATTTTGACATTGTACACCTCAATAATTTCCATTCGTTCAGATCGAATGGAAATGTTGCTATTTTGCCATCATACATCTCAATCGTCCATTCACTTAGAATGAATGGATGTAAACCTCATTAGTTTTCATCCAAGGTCAAAGGTAGAACTGACACGGCTGTCTGACATGTTCGATTCTTGGTCCTAGGTCATGGCGCCAATCCGAACGTCAAAAAACTTTCTATTTTGGGATCCGTCACTTACTCACACAAACTTAAATCTATGTGATACTTGTGTATGTGTGCGTGTATGACGCGGCGGCCTAAAACGAAATACACTATCGGCTAAAAAACTCCGTTTTGCGTATCCTAGCTTCAGCTGGCCTCATTTATCTCTAACAAACAGTCACGAACGAATTACAAGCCTACAACGAGAAAGACGGGCATTGTCGGTTCGGTGCAATATGCTTGCACGTAGGTTTGCGAAAAGCAGTAAGAACGTGAAGGGCACTCTTATCAGAGCATTCTGCCAGTGTTTTTATACGTGCCAACTCTGGTACAGGTATAAGAGAGTGTCCTTCAGTAAAATAAGACTGCAGTATAATTTGCATACCGCATTCTTATGAGATACTGCAGCGTATCTGGAATGTTTGCCGAGGCGGCAATGCCCGACTGTTTTGCCATAATTAGGGCACGTATAGTTTCCTTTTGGGAACGAATACGCCATTGTAATAATAATATTTTATTATTGGTAACGCGGGACCTGACAAGCCCTATTATAAGACACTAGCAGCCGCCCCGGCTTCGCACGGGTACCACTACGGGTACACGGGTATATAGGCTATGTCACCCGGGGATAGTGTAGCTTCCCAACGGTGAAAGAATTTTTGAAATCGGTCCAGTAGTTTCGAAGCCTATTCAATACAAACAAAAAATCAAAGTTTTCCTCTTTATAATATTAGTATAGATTGGTTATAGATACATCGTGACCCAAACAAAAAATAATGTAAATTTGCTTTAAATATTTTTGTTTTATTATGATCTATTATTATTATATGTAATTGTACAATGGCTCTATTGGCTGAATAAACAACTTCACATTAAAACATATTTATAGCATTTATTCACTCATTCCATCTGAGCCTATTTCCACGATCGCAGCGGCTATTTCAACCATTACATTCGTTCTGAACGAATAAATGAATGGAACTGAATGAGGTGTACGATGGCAAAATATATATCGCCTATAAAATAAGAATACTAAACTATACAGCCAGTGTCCGGATCCCCAGCGGAAGACCAACATTGTAAATGCAGCTACGAGGGCTAATTGACAACTTATAGCCGTCCCTTTTGGACACGTTATATGCACCATGAGAAAAAGAAACAAAATATAGATTTCTGGGGGACGATTCTCTTGCTGTGACATCTCAAATTTGACATTTCTCCAGCCAAAAATCTGTATCATAATGTCACTGAAATTTATCCTCGACGATATACGAATGTCGAAGTTAGTTGAGAATTTTTTTTGTCTGCAATAGACCTTTCAATTGGCCGTGTGGTGTCCGGCAGAGTGGAATATCACCAACCCCTTACACTCGTGGGTGTCGCCTTGTACGACAGGCAAAAGATCTAGTCTCCGTAGGCTGGAAAATGGGCAGCATCGTTTTCCATTGTTATATTTATAACACTGCGATCTCCAACCCGCCTGCCAAGCGTGGAGATTATGGGAATTATCTCCCCTTTCGTAGGTGAGGCCCTAAGTCCTGCAGTGGACTGTTATGGGCTGTTATGATGAGACATTTCAATGTCATTTTTAAAACGAGATGTCACAGCGCCAGAATTAGGCCCCAGCTGTGAGTAAGCTCCTTTTATGCCTCTGTGTCCAATTTCTCTGGGCGTAAATGATACTTATCAGGGTATCAAACCCTACCATCGCATGGTCCCTTTCGGCGTATAATGGGGAATTGGGGATTTCCCAAAATGAGGGTATCTCAAAATGGGTGTTTCGCATGATTCTGAGAGTTTCTACGTCTCAACGGTGGATGGCGTCTGTGGTAGTAGGACTTAAGTGAGAAAGTAATATTGAGAATGTATAGGAATGTAGGGATCAAACAGTGTGAAAGACACAATGATATCAGTCATTGTTGTTGTGGTAGATAAGTAATGGATATAACAGCTGTAAGTTGTTTTTATTTTCTTTTTCTTTTGGGAATTCGATAGATTCAGTCGTAGATTATTATAGTAGGTACAGTCGGCTGCAGAGAGACTGGACCCCCAAATAAAGAATGGAATTGAATATGGTAGGTCAGCTCTCTGCTGTCGCCTGGACATGTATCTCTACTACTTTGTGAAAGTTTATCAGAGTTAGCCTTACTTGGTTTTGAAGAAAATTAGTTTAAAAATAGGAACACATAAAATCTTTTTTACTAATAGAATATAGACAATAGACATTGTAACATTGCATTTAAACTTTCTTGCCAGTTAAAAATCGAACTTATGTAGATTGGTTTCGTACTTAAGACCTCCGGAATAAGGTTCGAAATTGCATTAACTGTAGCCTAATTACGTAACGCTGTTGCTTACAATTCTCTGATTAAATTATTGAAATTGTTACTTTTGCGATTACATATGATCGATTGCAATAGTTTATTTATTGCAATGGTACTTTGTAACTGAACCCACCAATTTCAATCATTGAAATCAGAGCAATTATTAGCAACAAAGTTACGTAATTAGAAGGCAAAAGTTCCCTAACTTACATTATACAATTATAAACGTTATTCCTGTGGCAGTAGCTTGTTTATTAGTTGACCAATTCTGTTATTAAGATGTTAAAAAAACTATATGTAGAACCCTTGAAAGTCATTTACTTGTACAGGATTTTTCGAAGCTTATCAGTAAGGAGGAAGGACGTAATTGTTAGTAGGGAAGACATTGGCCTAAAAAATTAGAAAATGGCTTACGAGGGAAAGTAGTCTTTGGCAATATCTCTATAGTTCAGCGGAAGATACATTTTAAAAAGGAGACCTGAGTCTCTATTTTTGTATCGCTCGTCTCGATTCAGACGATTTTCAATTTTGATTTTCGGGATAAAAATTCGATATTTTGATGCACGATGCTGATTGTCCCTTATTTTTTTTATGTCATACTGTAGGCAAACAGGCAAGCGGGCCACCTGATGGAAAGTGGTCGCCACTGCCTATAGACATTACCAAAACCAAGAGTATCGCTAATGCGTTGCCCACCTCTATAACACGTTGCTCTGGCAGCAAAGAGGCACCCACCACTGCTAAAGCCACGGTTTCCAAAACCCCCCATGGAGCACTATATACCTTACTAACCGGCAGAAACACAATACCTACTATTTAAAATAGTATTGTTTAGCTGCGGTATTCTGTAAGGTGGAGGTACTTCCCCAGTCGGGCGGCCAACTCTTTCAGTGTTGCCAATGTAATTTAAGAGATATTGAATTTTTCATACCTAAAATCAAAATTGAAAACCGCTCTCATCCACTCGAGCGCTCGCGTGCGCTACCTATCTTTTTCACACTTGTGGTAAGTTGCTAGAGACAGAAAAGACAGGCATGAGAAGGCGAGCCCTAGCGTGGATTCAAGCTGTTTCAAAAATACGGCCCCAGCTTACAGTGAACATTGGGTCATTCTTAATTATCAACATACCTTGATCATCTCCTTGTATGAGCGAGTTTTTGTATAAATTATAGTGTAGTAGGTTATATGATGTAATGAAAGCTCAATTATAGTAATCTAGACACCGACAATGCATTCTTATATTATCTTAAATGTTTGACAAAGGATCATGACCACAGGTAACCACAGTCCCACAAGCTTATCTGACCCGGTGACGGCGTGAGGCGTCGCTGTCGATAATGACATTTCAAAATGGCGACATTTAGTTCCAGTTTTGGACACTGGGTCAGATAAGGTTATGGCACTCTATTTCCGTTATGTCCCGGGTCAGATTAGTTTGTGGCACTATAAAGATGTCACATGTTAGGTGTAACTTGTCGCGTGGCAAAAGTAATAACTAATTTTGATGGTATTAAAAGAACATGCGCACGAGCGGCTTTGGTTCGACCTATATTATTATAATGCGTACGACAAAGGAATGGAGCGCGTTGCCACGAATGTGTTCCCTGATCAATATAATCTGGACGCCTTCAAGGCTAGAGTGAATAGGCTGTTCCTAGACAGGCATGCTCCATCTTCGGCCGCATCGTAACTTGCCACCAGGTGAGATGGCGGCCGAATGCCTGGATAGTCTAATATATTTTAAAAAACAATGGTTGTAAAGTTATCTACAAGTCTGCAGACTGTACCACTTATGATCACGATCCTTTGTAATAGAGTTTGATGATTATTTGTTGTATAATGAATAAGAGAAAATACGGCATTGTAATAACAGTGAAGTCGTTTTTCAACTAGGACTTTTAGATTGTATTTGTAAGTAATTGTATATTGTGAACATGCGTTTCTCTTGTTTTATTTATAAATATTGTAAATAAATAGTGGGAATTGTTCTTGTTTCTTTTAATTTACAATCACAACTCATGGGAGGTTCGTCGGGAGTGTTGCAAGTGGAACAATGTAGTTTGCGACCTACAGGAAACGTGGCGTTAGGTAGTGTATTTCCGACCGTGTCCGTGGCGGTGTAGTGTCCGGCAGAGTAGAATAGCACCAATCCTTACACTCGTGGGTGTCGTACAAGGCGACTAATGTTTTCGAGGCAAAAGTTCTGGTGTCTCCGTAGGCTGGAAAATGGGCTGCAGCGTTTTCCATTTCTATATTTACAACACTGCGATCTGCAACCCGCCTGCGAAGCGTGGAGATTATGGCAATAACTTCCGCTCTCATGGGAGAGGTCCTAAGTCCTGCAGTGGACTGTTACGGGCTGTGATGTGATGATGAACCCACCGACAGAAAAGTGGGATAACACCGAACAAGTTCACATAAATACTTAAATGTTTTCTAAACTATCGAACTGATTTAAATGAAAAAAAGCTAAGAACCACAGTGGCTCCCAGCCACAGTGTTTCCTTTGGACTATGACATGGGATCGTTCAAGAGGTATATTAGAGGTCTCTTCAGAGGCGGGCAACGCATTGGTGACTCCCCTGGTGTTGCTGATGTCCATAGGCGGCGGTGACTACGCACCATCAGGTGGCCCGCTTGCCTGTTTGTCTGCCATGTAACATAAAAATAAAATATCTCGATTAAACTGTCTTTCAAACATAGAAAATTTCATCGAAATTGGTAGATCCGAGACGAGCAAGATCGCCAGATAAAGTGCAGTTGTTGAGATAACGGTACAGTATTCAGAACAACCAAGTAAAGTGGGGTGGGTCTTACTCTGACAAGTAAGAGTGTGGGGTTACGCAAGGTGGTCTATCCTCGCCCAACCTTTTCAATTTGTATATTAAGGATCTGATCGTCGAGCTCAGCAACACCGGGGTCGACTGCTTAATTGACGGTAACATTATCAATAATATTAGTTACGCAGACGACATGCTATTGCCGATCGGAGCTCTGAGGAAATTGGTTCACATGTGCATGGAATATGCAAGGACCCATGGCTTTAGTTATAACACCGAAAAGTCTGAGCTTCTGGTTCTTAAGGCGGACAACAAAAAGCCTGAGAAGGTGCCGTCACGCTTGGTTAAGGCAACTGAAGCTCGTCTCGCGGTTCAAGTACCTGGGACACTGGGTCACTGAAGATCTGTCGAACGATGCAGAAGAGCCCTGGCTGTAGGTACTGGCAGATATGTTGGCTCGTAGGTTCAAACGTTGTACCAGTGACGTTAAAATAAAAAACACTAATATAACCTACTATCAGTAGTTTTACACATGCAGCCTATGGGTCAAATATTCGCAGAGGGCATTCAGGGCGCCCCGCGTCCAGTATAATGGCGCGTTCAGGATACTGCTGAGGCTGCGAATTTGTTTTCTTTTTGTTTACCACTAAGGTGGCAAACAAGCTTACGGCCCGCCCGATGGTAAGCAGTCACCGCAGCCTATGGACGTTTGCAATACCCACGCGTTGCCCGACCCCGTAAAATCCTTTTCACCCGTCGTTCTTGTGATCCTCAAGAACCATGTTCTAGCTCGTACCATGTTCTACCGTCCAGGGAAAACCTCTCCAGGTAGTTCATTCCACAACCTTAGTGGAAGAAAGTTCCTTTGGAACCGCACAGTTAGCGACCAATTGCAGCGTATCCGCTATGTTTGCGGATGCAAAAGTGGACGGCTTCAAAGCCATTGTGCGCAAGCGCACAGCCTCCCTACTGAGGCGAGTGCTGGGCAGCTCCAGTGGTCTTCTGAATCCTATTGCGGACAGACTACAGTTTTGTTCAGTAAATGGTAGAATAAACAGAAGTGCTCTTTGCTGGACTAAACTGTTAGACGTAGATACCTAGGTACAAAGTCTTAAATGAAAATGTCAATTAACTAATGTTTGATTTAATTCTTTCTTTTTATTCATGAAATACTTAGGTACACTATGGACATATGTCCGAAATAAAGTATTGAATCACAGACAAATTACTTGCAAAGACCTTAAGAAAGTAAGAAATAAATAATAAACACTAATACTATATAATATTACATATTAAAAAATTCATCACACCACTGTCCCTCGGAATGGTACCCAGTAAGCTAACTGCGTTGCCTTGTTGAATGGCAATGCTCATCCACTGTCCGAGGAACGAGCCAGCTCTCCGGTCACCTATGGTGTCCATAAGCTTTTTGCTTAATTCTATTCTGAACTATGAAGTCCTGTGCTAGGCTTAGAAACATCCATTTTTATTATGGCTGCATACAAACCAAAGGACGCTAGTACCATCCCTCACGTTCATCAAGACCCATGTCACACTGTGCAACAGTCTCAATTTTAATCATTCTAAAATTTGTTTCGGCTTAGTCCTGAGTCCTAAAAAATCACGACGTGTTGCTGGTCAGCGAACATTGTCTTGACTGAATCTTTAAGTCGCCTGGCAATTTGAAGGCCTTGCCACTTTGCGTGCATCCTCGCGATGTACCTGTCTGCTATGCTTCCGGACCTCGTTCGCACTCTTGAACATCTTGCTGCAGATGTCACAACTGAAGGGACGTTCACCTGTATGCTCCAGTTGGTGACTTTTTAAATTACTCTCAAATGTGAATGTCTTGTCGCACTGCATGCAGGGAAAAGGTGCGGGTGCAACTCCGTGTACCTGCCTAGTATGGCGCTGAACCTCATACTTAGTCCTGAACATCTTACTGCAGATGCCACAAACGAAGGACCGTACCCCTGTATGCACCTGTTGGTGAATCTTCAACTTGTATGGCAACATGAAGGCCATGCCGCACTCCTCACAGGGATACGGTCGTGCCTGGTTGTGTACCTGCCTAGTATGGCGCTGAACCTCCGCCTTACTCTTGAACGTTTTGCTACAGATGTCACAATTGAAGGGGCGTTTGACTGTATGCACCCGTTCGTGATCCTTTAGGGTGCCTAAAGATTTGAAGGCTTTGCCGCACCGCTCACAGGCATGCGGGCGCGCCTCGCTGTGTACCAGTCTAGTATGGCGCCGAACCTCAGTGTTACTTTTAAACATCTTGCCGCAGCTGTCACAACTGAAGTGACGTTCGACCGTATGCACCCGTTGGTGATGATTTAAGGTGCCTAACGATTTGAAGGCCTTGCCACACTGCTCGCAGGAATATGGCCGCACCACGCTGTGTACTGTTGTGATATGATCCCGGATATTGCACTTAGACTTAAACATCTTGCCACAGATGTCACAACCGAAGGAATATTTGCGTGTACGTAGAGGTGCTTTCTTACAGTAGTTTGAATCACTCTCATTAGTAGCTATAGGTCTTTTCACATTCAAAATAGTTGATATTTTACATTTACTATTAATGGCATTATCAATATCTATTGCATTGACGTTGTCATTAACTTCTTCCAAAAGATCAACCTGTGTATTATGGATTGTCTCTTCACTAAATGTTTTATGTGAGTCAACACATTCTATAAAACCTCTGTCAAACTCATTTTTAGGTGTAATTTCAAATACTTCATTTTTAATATTACATTCTGTTTTTATTACCATTGTCGGGACTACTATGTTTACATCATGGTGTGCATGATTTGATGTGTTCCATTTGTGAGTCTCATCATTTGAATTTACTTCATTGCTCCAATGAACAGGTTCATCTACAAAATAGCCGTCAACATTTTGAAAACTATCTATCTCGGCGTGTTCTTCTTTAATAACTACTTCATGACAATCTACGTGATCTTCCTTGCCATATTCATTTTTTCCATCAAATGCAACCGATACGTCTGATAGACTCAGTTCATGCATCACTTCCTGTACATGCCAGGTACAATTCAGGCTCCGCGTCTTTTGTAATATAATTTGATCTGACTGCAAACACTTTACACGGAAGTCGTAGGTCTTTATCAGCAGAGCACGGCAAAAACTGCATATGTGCTTCGGTATGCCAGCTATTGGACAAACCCTCAACGATGTCACTTGCTGAAATTTCTCCAACAGGCCTTCCTTGAGCTCGTGTAACTCGCCGTGTGTAGACAAACACGCACGGCATGCGCGTAGTTCCTCTGTTTGTTGCATTATATTTGTTTTAGTTTGTTGTGAGTTCATAAACTATGAACAAAATTCTAACATTTTCTCTATGTTGACAAAAACATACAAACAATCTGTCGAACAGATTTTTTTTTTCCTTACAGCCCAAACTCTGCTGAAATATACCGGGTGTCCGGTAAAGCGCACTCCACATGTTCGCCGAAACTTTTGCCGGGACTTTGGTCGACCCTCTACATTCTCGCCTATTAGGGATGTGGTGGTGTCAAAACGCGCGACATTTTATCGATTCATCGGTGTAATATCAGTAATCTACTGTAAACAGGGTCACAGAGGTGATGGCAGCTGCTCTACTGTTATTACTTGATCTACTAATATCCTGGATCATGTTCAAGTGTACCCCGAACCTGTTACGGGAAAAAGCGATAGGAATATAAATATAAAATCGATCGAATCGAGACGACAACAAACTATCTCTACTTAGTCTATGAAAGAGGCGAGACATGCCAAACATGCACGGGACTACACGAATACTCCCTCTACATTCTCGTGTTCCCGCGAAACTGTCCACATGTGGAGCGCGCTTAATAATGTTGAAATGTCTTAAGTAGGCGACACACGTACGAATTTAAAGTACGCGGTTCAAAAACGCGAACTTACTCGGCTCGACGTGGATGACAGACGTACGGACTTAAAGTACGCGGTTTTTAGTTCACGAACTTATCGACTCGCTTTTTTATGAATTCCATGAATAATTCGAGTCAATAGCTTCAAAATTCAGTCACTTTCGCAACAGAAAACCATAAAATTAATTAAACTTAAACAAATTTTAAGCATAAAACAAAACTGCACGAGATATTTCACAAAAAAAATGGTGGAACGCGGCTCGCGGCGCTGACAGACGAGCGAGCCGAAGCCGCGAGCCACGAGCTACGAGCGAGAATCAAACATGTTGGATCGCCATCGAACTTACTCGGCGGTTTTAAAGTATATACGCGTACTTACATAGGCTGACACACGGGCGAGCAAGGTCGTCGAGCCACAAGTACGCATACTCGCACGTCCAGCCACTGTTTAACTTATGGCCGTTCAGAAAAAAATATGAAACAAAATCAATCATAAGTAGTACGTAAGTTATGATTTTTTTTAAAGAAAAGTCTATTTTTTTACCTTAATTTACTTTTATGAACACTACGATCATAAATGAATGGATTCCATCGGTTTTTTGTTGTTTTATTATTATATACTAACTATGCTAATAGATAAACAGTAAATAGTATGTCTAACTATGACACTATTTATTGAAAAATTAACAATTTAATTAATTTTAGAAAAAAATTGCAAAATAAATTTTTTAAACAATGTTGAATACATGAGTGGCCCATAATTTTAAAATAATGTCGGTTTCAAGTATATTTTATAATGGTACAATTCATAAATATATCCATTTGCACTATCGTCCGGGGTTTTACCACATCTTTTAATAAGCCAATATGAAGAACAAGTCCAATTAGAAAAATGAGAAGTAACTAAGTACGGCTCCTAATAAGCTAATAAGAGGAACAATTCCAATTCCAAATTTCTGTGCGGTTCCAAAGGAACTTTCTCCCACGCACACTAAGGTTGTGGAATGAACTACCTGGAGAGGTTTTCCCTGGAGAGTACAACATGGAGTTCTTCAAGAAAGGGGTTAAAAGGTTTTTACGGGGTCGGCAACGCGTGGGTGATGCCCCTGGTATTGCAAACGTCCATAGGCTGCGGTGACTGCTTACCATCAGGCGGGCCGTAAGCTTATTTGCGATATTGGTGGTATAAAAAAAAAATTAAAAAACGATAGGTAATCAATCAAGGTGATGATGATGAATCAACTACGGCACCTTATAAGAAATCACCATCATCATCTTGGCGTTAAATCCCGGTTACGCTCCCGCGCAACACGCGGTCCGGGGTCCACCTTCCTGCTTTTCTTAGTCCACTTTGCTCGGTCTTCGTCATCCTTATTGGTGAGTCCGTTGGCACTATCGTCCGACGTTTTACCGCATGTTTTAAATAAGCCAATATTAAGTACCAGTCCAATTAGTAAAATGAGAAGCAACTAAGTACGGCACCTTATAAGCTAATAAGAGGAACAAGTCCAATTAGAAAAGTGAGGTTTGTGATTCACCAACTACGGCATCTTTATCAAGCTAATGAGAGTAACAAGGGGCAGGGCTGGACATCGAGGGAAAACTAAGACGAATAGGTGCAAGTTACGAGTACGCCGCGTGCATCAGATGATCGAGGGAAGATTAATACTAGGTTTCGGTCCGAGTTGGCTGCTTACGACTGCACATTGAGGTTTATTATAAGAAGGATAGCTGACGGTTGCGGGTATGCTAGTTACGGCATGATATTGAAGAACAACTATGAAAAATAGCTGAAGATTACGAGTAAACTGCTTACAACAGGCATCGAGGAACAACATCTGAAGAATAGCTAAAGGTTACAGATATGCTGCTTACGACAGGACAGCGATAAACACCTGAGGAAAAATAGCTAAAGGTTGCGGGTGTGCTGCTTAAGACATAATATCGAGGATAGCTAAGAAGATATCTCCAAAGCTAACGGGTATGTACGGTATGGGGAAAAACTATAAAGAATAGCTGAAACTTAGGAGTGCGCTGCTTGCAAAAGAACATCGTGGGACAAAATAAGATGAATATTACGAGGAAAGTTACGGCTATGCTGCTGCTACAAGACATCGAAGGACAACTTAAGAAGAAAGTTTCGACTACGCTGTTGCTGCGACAAGACATCGAGAGACAACATACGAAGAAAGTTGCATCGAAGGATAACACAAGAAGGAAAGCTGGATGTTACGGGTACGCTGCTTACGTCGCATCACGTCCGACATCGAAGAAAAATTAAGGAGAATAGCTGAAAGACAAGAGAAGAAGAGTAAAGGTACGACTAGGCCGGTTGCGACAGGATATAGATCGGCAACACAGGAAGCTGAAACCTGCGGGTAAGCTGCTTACAACAGACACCGAAAGCAACATCAGAAGAATAGGTGAAGGCTGCACATATGTAGGTATTCATGCACGTGTGCTTCGCTTGCTCTTTAATTTAATGATCACCTCAAGCTTTTATAACCTAAAATATTACAAATTACAAGCTCGCTTCGCTCGTTCTTTCATTCAATTCTCTCCAGCTTTTAAGACCTCAAACGTAAAAAATTGTCGAGCTCACTCTGGTCACTCATTCATTGATTACCGCAGCTTTAAAGACCACTTCGCTCGCTCACACATTCGTTGCTCTCCCCCAGGTGTAAAACCTAAAATTTGCGAGCTCGCTCCGCTCGCTCATTCATTTGTTGTTCATCCCGCTAAACAGGGTAATTACCACCCTATAATTTTGACTTTTGCCCTCCTCTGCCTCTTGCCTGCCTCAGCCTCAACCAAATCCTCTGGATCCGCGCCTGATTGTATTGCTTATAAAATAAGGTCCATTTTTGTATCACTTACATTAAGTAACACGTCGCTCCGCTTTTTAAAAATCCGAGATACAAAAATGGACCTTATTTTATGAGTAATACATTCCACTTTGATTTGCTCTCACGCTTTTTGTTTCTGAATTCAGTCACTGAATTTAGGAATGTGTAATAAGCGCATGAGTACTAAGTACTCATACTCAAGGATGTTATACCTACGTAGAGCTCGTCTAGTCTAAGATGACGCGCCCCACTACTTAGTTAGTTGATTTCGATGTGTGAGTGCAAATATTAATAACGACACTTCATCTGTGTGGGAGCCAATGAACGGCGCGTGCTCCGACGTTTGAATCTTACCAGCAACTGAATGACCAATTACAACGGCATTTGTATATGTATTGCGTCCATATTTTAAACTTGCTTGTGTGCGTTAATGCGATAGTGGGGCGCGTCATTTTAAATTAGACGAGCTCTACCATAATTATGGTACACGTACCGTTTTCCAGGTGTTCGTACCATGTACCATAGTACTTCCATCAATCCAGCTATATGACTTTATCTCGCCCGCGCCGTTCACAGCGCCTTATGACAACGCAAAATAGACAATACTGTATGAACTTAAGGTTGTTTTTCGCAATTGTTATTATGGACAGGTTTCTGTCCTGTTAAATATGATAAGTCCTGTTTACGTACTATTTGACCGACTTGAAGAAAGGGTTGATTTTTACGTATTTATTCACACTGGCACCACCGTTTTGTTGGCAATAAACCCCCTCCCCCCATAAAATTTAAAATTAGTGTACCATTTTAGACATTTTCGTAGTATTATAGAAGTCCGAACGTACTTTTTTGGAGACTACTGCTGTTAACACTGCGTTACCATTATTTTTTCTAAAGTACCAGTATTTTGACAGGCCTGTGCCATAATTTCTGACTTGGCATCTATACTATGTCAAATATTTTACACTACCCCATCCCTACTGTGAACTGTCAATATTATCATTCTATATTTGACAAAGTATAGTGCGTTACACGTGCGTTACTCGAATTGCTAACTTCGCATGTGTTTATTTCGTTTCCGTTTGCAATGAGGAGTTTTCCAGTAGGTATTTATAGTTGGTTTCAAAAAGCATCAACAGATGGCGCTCCTACAATTTTGGTAATCTTTTTATAATCAGTATGCTGGTGGCAGTGATTTTATGCAGCCAACTAATACTAATCTTAAAAATAAAATGTTTATTAATATAAACATAACTGTAAAAGGTTGAACGAAGTGTAAAAAGAAATATTTATAGAAGTTGGCACTATGTTCCATTATTATTACAACCTCTAAAATGGTTGAAAAATTTTGACAAATACCATATTATTATCCAATACAACGTACCCGGTGCTTATATCCTGTTTGCTAAGAACCTATTTCAAGCGATTATCAATTACCAAAATTGTCGGGGCGCCATCTAGTGAGTGGTTAGGAATGCTTTAGATACCTATTGGAAAACTGCTCATTATCGTCTATAGTATATAATCTGTGATCGTGATTTACTTTGAATCAGTGTTAAAACGACCACCTGGTTATTTTATTGGACTATTCGTTTTGTTTACTGATTTGGACTTTTTGTTTGGTGATATTTGCGACGATTTGCCTTGTTTTTGGACTGAACTGGACTTTTGTGTTTTTGTGTATCAAAATGCCATGTCAGTATACTTCACAAGAATATGCTAACATGCATTTAATTTATGGAGAATGCAGATGCAACGCAAATGCAGCTGCAAGGCTCTATAGGGAGAGATACCCTAATGCGCGCCACCCGGACCACCGCGTATTTATCAATGTCCACGGTTGTTACTCCGAAGGAAGATTACCGGGTAGTGGTGTCGGTGGTACAAGCCGTGGAAGAATAGCTCGTCTTGATGTAGAAGAAGTGGTGCTTGAGGAAATTGAAAATAATCCTTCGCTCTCTACGCGAGCAATAGCTCGACGTACAGGTATCGCAAGATCGACAGTGCACAATGTTTTGAAAATAAATTGAAGACCTGCAATTTTTTAATAAAGTTCTGTGGAGCGACGAGTCAACACTCAAAAGAGATGGATGGTTGGAGTGTAGCAAAGGGGGCGCTTAGGAAAAAAGACGAAAAAAAGACGTAATTCTTTTTGAGTTGATCCTCTAACCGAGATGGATATTTGAATCTACATAATTTACACAGTTGGGAATCAGAATATCAATTTGTAAATCAATTGGACTGGAATATTAAGTGGAATAATAATTGGGCCATTTGAATTACCGGGGAATTTAACAGGGCAAAGTTATTTGGAGTTTCTTCAAAATTATCTCCCCAATTCATTAAAAGAAGTGCCCGACGAGCAGCGGTAGTCATATTGGTTGCAAAATGACGGCTGTCCTGCGCATTATGATGTATCTGTTTGTGCATTTTTAAATAACACGTACCCGGATAGATGGATCGAGCGGCTTGGGCCAATTTTGTGGCCTCCACATTCACCAGACCTAAATCCATTGGATTTTTTATTGAGGCTGCCTTAAAGAGGAAGTAGTCTTTAGAAGAATTAAGAAGCCGTGTCAGAGCAGCCGCATAAAAAATAAGTGAACAACAGTACATAAGACTGCTCCGTAGATCATTAATTATCAGTAGATGGAGGGCCTGCGTAAGAGTGGGAGGCCAACAGTTTGAACATTTATTATAAATGAATGTAAAATAAAGTGTTGTTTATGTAAAATATTGTTTTTTATTAATCCCCAAAGTTCAGGTACAATTAAATCTAAAAAATGTTCCCATATTGCAAATTTTGTTATTAAGTAAAATTTTCTCCTTTTTAACATTAATGGCAATAATTCACTATTTATTGTAGATACATTTATGAATTGTACCATTATAAAATCTACTTGTAACTGACATTATTTTAAAATTATGTGCCATTCATGCCCAAGATATTTAAACATTGTTTAAAAAATAAATTTTGCAATTTTTTTCTAAAATTAATTAATTTGCCAATTTTTTAATAAAAAAGTGCAATAGCTAGTCATACTATTTACTGTTTATCTATTAGTATAGTTAGTGTAACAAAAAACCGATGGAATCCATTCATTTCTGATCATAGTGTTCATCAAAGTAAAATAAAGAAAAATAAAATAGACTTTTTTTTATAAAAATCATAACTTATGATACTACTTATGATATATTTTGTTTCGAATTTTTTTTAAAAGGCCATAAGTTACACTATAAGACATTTCACGATTATCCATTCATTACTGGACACCTGTATAATAACGTTGACATCAAGGCTGCAGCCAGATGTTCAGTGGTCTTAGTCCTACTACTCCATGATAGCACTCCCTTCGTCCACAAAAAGTTGACTGTCTGAATCACCCTTTGTAGTACAGTCAGCTGCAGAGCGAATGGACTAGTATAGCGGAAGACTTTAGAACTGCTGCACCTATTTGACAAATTCAAAGCAGGTCCGGAGAACCCAGCCTATATGACCAATAATGTTGAACTATATGTCATTAGAAGGATTTTTCATTTTCTACAACATTTACTGTGGCGACAACTTTCGAATCGCTGTGGGAAAAAAGTTATGACATATTGCTCAACGTCATTGGTCAAATAGGCTAGGGTCCATATGTTTCTGCCGGTCCTCCTTTTGCTGTTTGTAATTGACAGGCCAAGTTTTGTATAAAAGGAAAGGGTAGGTAGGGTAGTGTAGGTATCTATTGACTCCCAAGTGTATTCGTAACATTTTTTAGGTACGAACAGCCGCAGAGAAAGGCAACCCTCTAATAATAGTCAGCTGCAGAATCAACGGACCTGCTGCACCTATTTGAAGCGGACGACTTCAGCTGCACCTATTTGACAGATGCTTATTTTGCTGTGTTTGTAGTTGTCCAGGGGCCTCACCACGAACTTTAAAAACCATCCAAGTTCCGCGCAGTCGGGAGAGCGACAAGCTTATGTGACACGCTTAGCGCTGTCTCGTTCTAAGCAGAGCAGTTCTGTTTAGGTCCTGCTGTAAGAGCTCATGGTAAGCCCCCAGGACAAGGTTTGTAAAGAAGAAAACAGTTAGGCAGTGGTAGGGTAGCGGCTAGGGGTACAGTAGGTTAGATTAGGGGTAAGGTAACAGCTACGGAATGGAACGCGTTGCCTGCGAGTGTGTTCCCTGATCACTATAATCTGGTCGCCTTCAAGGCTAGAGTGAATAGGCCGTTCCTAGACAGGCATGCTCCATCATCGACCGCATCGTCGCTTACCACCAGGTGAGATGGCGGTCAAATGCCTGGATTATCTTAAAAAAAAAGGTGGGGATAAAGTACGGGAGTAAGCTAAGGTAGGGTAGGAGAGATAAACTCACAAATTGAAACCACACGAACGAATTCGCCGGTTATATGTATATATTTTAGGGTGGTTCCTTCGATCTGCAGTGGACTGTAACGCAGCCAAAGACCACATTTCTAATTGAATGTTATTCTATTTTTATTCATATGGGTGATTAATATGTATAATCATGGCAAATTACACCTTTCTAGTGCCAATACTTACTGAGATTAACTAGGGACAAAATTACAGAACCCTAAAAACTTTCATTTTGCAATATATCATTATTTGTAACATCAGCTGGCCCGCCGCGACTTCATTCGTGTATTGTCCTATTACCCTATAAGCATAAACATTCATCATTTATCAAAGTGTTATAGTACCTATGATGTTGTCTAGCTTGTAATAAATTATATTATTGTATTGTGTGACATATTACCCATGTAATGCAATTATGGATCAATCGGCCTGAAATAAATGATTTTTATTTTATTTTTTTATTAAAATTAGTTCAGCAGTTTTGGGCTTATAGCGGACAGATAGATGCGTCATGGGGCATTGTTTTGTAGTATGCAAGTATGGTAATAAAAAGTATATGTAGATTCACAGGATTTGTGCTTCGTTATGGGACAGAATGACAAAAAATACTTTTTTATAACTTTTTGGGCAACATTTAATAACTAACTTACAAATTAAATTTCACTATCACTATAAAGAGGATTTTGTTTATTTCTTTAACACTGTCTACTCAAAACTGTACAAACAGTTTACTAACGTTGGGACATTTATTCTGCCGTTTTCAATTCTCCATCACTAAGCCTTTGTTTCTCGAACATGAGCCTCAGTTTTTCTGTAGCCGTCATGGGCAGTCTGTCATTTGCACCATATTTAATATTTGGCAGCGTTGCCGTGTTCAATTGTGGGTCTCTGAATGTGAACGGTGTCCACGGGCCTTGTATAGATGGGTAGTCAGTATACTGGTATTTCCTGAGACGCAGAGCCGATACGTCACCCTGTTGTGTCCGTAATACTTCCATCCATTTTGTGATTTCGGAATGATCTTTGTTCCATACATTGGTCCATACTCTGTCGCCGTTTACTGTAAAAAAAATTATGTTTATAGGACTATAAAGAGCCAAGGCTATCTATACAGCAAAAAATAAATAAAAAATGTTTATTTTCGGTTATTTGTATATTTTTTATATCATTGTTGAAGTCTTCTTTTAAGTAAAATAAATATATCTGTGTTAGGAGACTACATTCTTCCTACAAAGACAACGTAAAAGCCTCTGTATCATATTTACTCTTCTTTCTCTACAAATAAAATATGGGGAAAGATGAGTAAAGATCATCCCATCTGATCAAAGCTACAGCTAACAGTACAAAATTCCTAAAGTGGGAAGTAAAACAACAATTTAAAACGTCTCAAAAATTGATTTATAGTTTTTATTCATATAAATAAATTGCTATCTTAGGGAACACTGTCCACCTCAATTAATGAATTTTAGACAACATTACAACTTTTGTAAAGGTATGGAGGAGAATAATACTTACGGTATTCAGCGACAAGAACAGGCGATCGATGCCTTCTGGGCTTCAAATACACAACAACTCCGGGGTTCTCTTTGGCGAACTCAACGAGGTCTTGCTCGATAAAATCTCTGGAAGACAATAAAATTAACATGTTAGGCAGAATGTTTCTTCTTTCTCAAACGAGTCTTTGGCTTTCACATTGTTCAGCATTGTTGCTAACTTTCAATTCTGTCTACACCTAACCCTGCTATGTATTGAGTAAAATCTACATCACTAGTCTAGGTAAGGATAACATAAATCCACTCTTGAAGAACTCACAAAAGTTTAGATAGTTCTTCAAGGGTGTAGAATGTTTTAGGGGGGTCGGCACAGGCTATATGTGCCTCTGGTAGCAAACATCCATTGCCATGATCCATACATACATCAAATTTCATACCGTTGTTCTGTAGTGGTAGTTCATAAGGCTACGGTAACTGCTTATTATCAAGGTAGGCCTCTCTGCCACCTAAGTGGTATAAAAATAATTTTTAGACCATTATACCAGTCCATCATTGGATTTAAGCCTAAGTAGATTATTACAGGACTGTGCCATAATCTCCTTGTTTGACTGGCAAGTTGAAGATCAAGCTGACCAGTAACTGCAAGGTCCGTCATACGGTAAACACCGCCTGTCTTCTTAGGCTTGTCTAATCTTAGGCTAACTCAATCATCATCATTCTAGCATTACATCCAGCGAGTCTAGCAAAGGGGCTCTGAGGAAAAAGACTTGTGAATTACACCCTTTGGTATCCTCTAACCCGGGGTCCGCCTAATCTTTGGCTAACTGGTTATAATTAATTGTCCTTTTATACTATCAATGGACTCCTGGTTGCTCATGGAGTACTATTCTTACCTAATCCCTCTACTGCTCCCGTGACTTTTACAGAACTTGAGCACAACCCGTTGCAATTGGCACACGTAGCGACCGACGCCGTTTTGTAACGGCGCCCGCAGGAAGCCGGACTTGAGAAACAAATTACTATTGGACATTCTATTGGGAATTCACGATAGTCCCCAAGAAGTTCAAAACAAATCAAAATAAATTCAATTTTGAGGTTATGAACACAGACCATAGATAAAATTACAGCTAGCGACAAAGACTAATTATCACTAACGAGATTCGTTCCGAAACATGTTGTTTTTAACGCAAGCGGCGTAAACAAGCAAAGACATCCAAATAATAATACTCGATTATGATTAACTAAAAAGGTGATATGAGGGATCCAGACATTAAGGAGGCTCCACATGTTTGCAGAGACCCCGCGAGACTTGGCCAATACGTCCATCACTTGCTATGAACCCCGAAAATCTTGTACGATGTCGAATAACAGTGAAATCAATGAGGAGTTTTCCAGTAGGTATTGATAGTTTGTTTCAAAAAGCATCAATAAATGGCGCTCCTACAATTTTGGTAATCTTCTTTAAATCTGTATGATGGTGGCAGTGATTTCATGCAGCCAAGTAATACTAAACTTGAAAATAAAGTGTTTATTAATATAAACATAACTGTTAAAGGTTGAACGAAGTGTAAAAAGAAATATTTATAGAAGTTGGCACTATGTTCCATTATTATTACAACCTCTAAAATGGTTGAAAACTATTGACAAGTATAATATTATCTAATACAACGTACCCAGTGTTTATATCCTGTTTGCTAAGAACCTATTTCAAGCGATTATCAATTACCAAAATTGTCGGGGTGCCATCTAGTGAGTGGTTAGGAATGCCTTAAATACCTATTGGAAAACTGCTCATTGGCTTTAAGTCCAAATTGTTCAAAATAGCATACAAGGTACGACAACTTTTGAACCATTTCGACCTAGAACCAATCGATTTGGACTATTGTTGTTCGACATTGTATAAAATTTCCGGGGTTCATGACACTTTTTTGAGTTCTGGACATAAGTTGAATACTAACCGATACACTTACGGTGAGGGAAAGTACCGTGATGAATCGTGCACATTCAGGAGACTGAGCCCAAAGACATATACAGGGTGGGGCCCGTAACAGGGGCAAAAAATTTAAACGCAGACTCAAGAGTATCTGAAGTTACCTTGACCAGTGGGGCTATTGGCTAACTCAGCTGAGAACTGTATTTGACACTACATAATTCTACACCACATCATCTACGTTGAAAACTGGCAATAGCGTCTACCAAATTAGAGTAGTGTCAGATTTCTTTATGTCAAATTCAGTTGTCCACTGAGATAGCCGATAGGCCCTCAGATCCTAATGCTCCAAAGTGCATAAACTCAAAGAAATATTAATTTAAAGTTACGATCCATAATCAATGAATTTCGTCATCGCAAAATTGTCGTTAGATGTCTTAGTAACGGGATTTCCTTCATACTGAGGCGGCATAAACGATCGTAATGACAATGTCAAGTATACCGACTGGACACGACGGTATGCAGTACATTGCTGGCTCGATTAATTTTGTTTGAAAATAATAATACATTTTTTAAATAAAATTATAGCCCCGTGGACTTGGTTATTAATTAGTTTAAGGGGCTATATTTTAATTTCTTGCCCTTGTTTCAGGCCCCACACTGTATATGTAAAAATATAGAAGTCATATAAATATAAACGACAATATGATTATTATTATTTTTTATATTCAGTTTCCTCGACGTTTTATTATCAGGGTACGTACGTCTTTATCTTTTAGAAAATATCGAAATCGATCGATTCTATACCGCATCCTTTTTAAAATTCGGCACATCCCTATAGCGAATACTACACACACGATATATATCGTGATTCACGCAGGATCACGATATTTATCGAGTGTGTAGCCTAGAGTATCACGAATCGTGATACGGATCACAGGATTTCCGAAAATCCAGAAATCTACGATCCGTATCAACTATCGTGCGATATATATCGAGCGTCTAGTATCTCGTCGATATTTATCACGACATTTCTGTCAAACTGACAGATAAATAACGTAATTTCAAATTTATTTTCATTGTTTGTATTTATTTTCAAGCTGCTGTGGCCACTATGGACCTGGACAGTTACTATAAAAGTATAAAAAGTCAACAAGATCCTCATCCTCATAATTTTTCTCATTTTTTTCTCTTCACGCGTCTTTTTAATCCTAATGCTAATACTATAGCAACGCTAGCTTTATCAGTAATTTTGGTAAAAATACTTAAAAATCGTAAATTTACACCAGCGACGCGTCAAAAATGCTTTTTTTAAGGCTAGGCATTGGCAACTTACACCCGGTTTCTGAAACGCTTGTCAAATCATTGATTAGCTAACAGACTGTCACATTTAACAAGCTGTTAAATCACCGTGGGTTTCTGAAAGGCCAATCAATCTATTGTTAGCTAATCGACCATTAACAAGAGATCAATTTTTTCGTCTGGCTACCCCTGCTAAAATCAGTCACATTCATTCACTCATATATGTTTTGTTTCTGTCTAACGCATTGATTTGTCTCTGTCCCTAGCGGCCTTTTGATAGTGGCGGGATATTCAACTTTTAGATGAAACTGATAGCGATTGTATAGTTTTAGTGTAAAATCGAATATTATAAAAAAAAATATATACAGAGCGAGAAAAGAGAAATTATAACAATATTTATGTTATAGGGTCACGGGTTCCAGTGAATCAGTAATCCCATAATCATCATCTTTATTCAGTTAGGTGAGTCCCGGTCCACTGCTGAATACAGTCCTCCCACGGCTTCGGACCAGGTCCTGGTTCAGGTCTAGGTACTGGCCCCAGACCAGGTACTGGTTCAGGTCCAGGTCCTGGAACCGGACCACTTCGTGGTTTAGGTCCAGGTCCTGGCTTCGGACCAGGTCCTGGCCCCGCACCAGGTCCTGGTTCAGGTTTTGGCCTTGGCCCCGGACCAGCTCCTAGTTCAGGTCCAGGCCCTGGACCCTGACATATCCGTGGTTCAGGTCCAGGTCCTGGTCCAGCTAATATTTATGGTCTATGTGCTGGCACTGGTCTAGGTCCTGGTTCTGGTTCAAGCTCAAATTGTGATCAAGGTTGCAGTTTTGTTCATGATCCTGGACCAGAACCTGGACCCTAGACCTGAACTTTGCCTTGGACCAAAACTAGGACCTGGACCAGGGCCAGGACCAAGACCTAGACCAAGAAAATCGGATATAATTTCTTTTGACAATCGGTTAATTGGTCGATTTTCGCTAATTAAAATAACAAGGCGATAACATACAGTTAACATGAGAAAAAGCTTTCCGGAAACCCAAAATTACATTAATCAGCCGTTAACTGGAGATTTGACAATCCGTTGACAAGCTGTTAACAAGCCGTCAATTGGCCCTTTCAGAAACCCAAACTGCATTTAATCAGAGTTTAACAAGCTGTTACGTGATTTTTGCGTTGACAAGCGTTTCAGAAACCGGGTGTTAGTCTATTCAGCCATTAAAATGAATGGAAGAATGCATAGACTAATGAAAATATCGACGATTCATATCGTGTGTGTAGGGTCGACTTGCGATCCAAAATATTACTCGATATGGATCACGATACGTATCACGATAAATATCGTGTGTGTAGTATCCGCCTATTATCATGACAGAATACGATTCGTCCATTAATTTTGTTTGAGTTTTGTTATTGTTTTGTTTTCTTTACTTCTTTTTCAGTGAAAAACTAACAAAAGGAAAAGCGGTGACTTTTTAAATAATATGTGGGTAGGTATTGCATTTGCTTAAATTGCATTTCTTGCGAAATGAAGTCAAACAAAAGCCACAAGAGAAACTATACTTGGGTAGAATCACGAGTGACGAGTTTAGTTTCTATGGAAGAACACAGAACAGTAACTAAATAATAAAGTTTTAGTGGCGAGCGCAAGCAATGGATATACCTGAAACTCTTATAATAAAACAAGAGGTCCCAGATTTGTTCATTGGACACGATGTCACTAACGTGGATTTCGACTTGGATGTTAAAGTGGAAGCAGAGCGTTTGGAAGAAGATTGGTATATTAAAACTGAGATTGAGGACATAAAAAGAGAGACTATGGACAATGGTAACTATGGGGAGCTGATACGGGTGTCCTATGAAGAATGCAGTTTGTGTCTCAATCACTTTTATGACAAGTTTGTAGTTTTCGACATAATTGTTTAGTTTATAAGTTATTATTACAATACGGGGTTAGAGGATACCAAAGGGTGCAACTCAAAAAGACTTTGAAAAGTCGAGAAAAGGCTCCCGAAAGGGGTTGTCGCAAAATGTCCAGGTTGCATAATGTCCAAGTTGCAAAATGTCCAGTGGTATAATGTCCAATGCAACCTGGACATTTTGCGACCTGGACATTTTGCAACTTGGACATATTGCAACTTGGACATTTTGCAACTTGGACATTATGCAACCTGGACATTTTGCGACTTGGACATTTTACGTCTCCCCCCCTATCACGTTCCATTATTAAAAGTTGAAATGAAAAGTGTTTTTTTCGCAAAATTTTTCTCTCAGCGCCCCCTTTGCTACAACTTAGTATTTTTTCCTTATAGATCTTAGTTGACTAAATCCACATCAACCAGGGCGGTTCGAAATTGTACAAGTCTTTTTTCCTTAGCGCCCCCTTTGCTACACTCCAACCCAATACGGAGCTGGCATGTACAATTTTGTATAAAAGTTCCCTATAAATATAAATACAAAAAAAAACTTAGGGAACATGAGCTGTAACCGCTTACCATCAGGCACTATGTTTTTGTTACCCACCTTAATTGTATAAAAAAGACTTGCTAAGCCATTTCAGCATAAAATTTGTTTAATATGTTAAGCATGTGAGAGAAAGGAAACAAATTGCTATATAACAAATAAAGAGCTCTAAAAGAAACTTTTAAGGGCCAACGCTAAAACTCGCGCGGGTGCACGGGCGGACGCTCCGGACGTCCGACGCGGGCCTGCGGCACGCTGCGGGCTCCGGTTGCGTGGCTCCGGCTGGTTAGTACAATTTTGGCCTCAAGATGTACATACTACAGTTGTTCCAATCCGAACTGCCATAATGGATTATTTGCTAATTTATTATTTGGCAAAAAACGACCGCCCCGCCCCCCGCCACACGTGTCAAAACGCCACACGTGCCGCACGCGCCCGCACTAAATAGCTCATACATTTTTACGAAACAAACACGCTGGCGGGCACCCGCGCGAGTTTTAGCGTTGGCCCTAAATCCATTTTCTCGTATTTACATAAAACACAATGAAAAGAATGTAAAAAACTAATGATTTATTGTTAATAAAATTGTCATTGTCATCTTAGTGTCGAAACAGGCTTATGCCATGGTCCGTGCAAAGTTAAGATCCAGAGTTCACAAGCTCCAGTGTATAACAAAAAATTTATAAAAAAATATTGTTTCAGATTCAGTCTGCTTGAGCACAACATCAGTCATCTTACTATCCCAATAACCCCAACAAAATACTACCAATGTCATCACTGCAATGTAGTTTTCACCAAGAAATCCAACTTACATAGCCATATTGCAACCAAACACAAATTGCCTTGCAAAAACTCAACGATTACAAATATACAGTGCCATATTTGCCACATTACTTTCGAATACAAAGCATGGCATACGCACATGAATAACGTACATGGTGCTTTAGATTTAAAATGTGATGTTTGTGATAAGACTTTCAAACACAGATATTATTTGAAAAAGCATATTTTGTACGTACACTGCGGCGTGGCGAAAAGTTGAGACTGTCAAGAATGAACAGAAAGTGAAGTGTGAAGAATGTCGAAAGGAATTTGGTAATAAACATCTTCTTCGAGTGCATATGAAGAACTGTCACACTGAAAGTGCTCAATGCAGTATATGCAAATCTAAAATGAAGAGTATATCGTACTTGAGGACACATATACGGAGAGTGCATTACGATGATGGGAAGATACACAAATGTGACATTTGTGGCAAAGAATTCAAATCGCCAAGATACCTCAAAATACACAGTAAGAATAGTCACGCCAACGGCCAAAGAAAAGTTTTTGGAATGGTCAAATGTAAATGGAGCAGTAAATGCTATAAGAATAGAAGACGTTTAATGATACATAAGAATAAATGCTATTTAGTTAGTGTTACATCGGAAAAAGGCTTATAATGGTGCATGCTTTTGGTGCCTGTTTTTATATTGTTACATATATTTACTAGGTGATAGAAAAGTTGTGATATCTTAAAAGAAACCTAAAAGTTGTTAAGTTTGTTACTTTCATTCTTTATTGTTCTGAGTTTAAAAAGTTTATTTATGCACCTGTTACGGTGTGTGCTGACTAATCAGTTGGCAATGGTGTCTCTTTAGTTTAATTTACCAGAGATTTGGTTTGATTTGACCTATCTATTGATGCAATAAAAGTTTGTGTTATTGTATGGAGTTTAGCTTTTTGATTCCCGAGTCCAAACATAATGCCTATCTGTTCACGAAATATCTTTCCAAGTAACTATGGCTGTTAATTATACTTAGGTATATTATTTATTTTATAGTCGGCTATCCATATGTACAATACATTCTCAAGCATTCGAATTTGGATAGCCGACTATAAAATAAATAATATACCTAAGTATTCAAGAGCTGAAAGTATGATTTTACGATCATCCCAGGGGCCCTTCTTGAAACCACTAGCATCCAAGCGCAAGCGCTTGCGTGCGCGCCTACCTATCTCTTTCACAAGTAAAGAGCTGAATATGTATAGAGATAGAAAAGAAAAGCATTAGAATTCAAGCGCTTGAATACATGCAAATGGTTTCAAAACTATTTTGCGGCCCGCAGATCTTAAGCAAGTACCAAAATGTCAAACATGTCAAGCTCGCTCCGCTCGTTTACTCATTGTTTTCACCTTTCTTCGCATTCGCCAAACTCGTTGCACTTAGGTACTACGCATTAATTGATTTTTGTAAGTTACTTTATGAGGTATCCTTCCTGTTAAGAACCAAAACGCCAAAAATTTTGTTCATTAGTTTATGTTACTTTTATTACAATTAGTATCACATATTATCACAGCATCTAAGAACCAATAGTAAAAAAATTTAATGTCAGAAACCAGGAAATTTAATAATCCGTTTTCCGCTTCCCACAAAGTTCCAATAGATGGCGCGCTCTAACGACTCACGACATCATCATAATCTCTTGGCTGTATGGTATTGATATTTATCTTCATGTCGATGCAATTGATTTTAGATCTATTAATTTAACGGTTTTTAAATGTCAGTGCGCCTTGGGACCCAACTTTATAAAATTAATCGATTTCTGGTTGACTGGAAGATAAAGCTGTGCAACTTTATGTCCGCCTTTGGACCTCATCGTCCACGAAGTTTAAACAAATAAATAAACTTTACGTTAGCATGGTAGTCCATTAGAAAATATTAAATAATTACTAACGTTTTAACACGGTTTAATTTGTTCTGAGGCAATGAATGATGACAGTCACACATAAGATTTGCCTTGCAACTACAACAATAGCCCCATATAGTCAAAATATTAGAATAATGTTTGAGTACTTAGAGCACGCCATCTATGTGAATTTTTGAGAAGGTGTTCTTGAAAACGGCTCGGCTAGACCGTCGGTGGCCGAGCGGTTGAGTATCCGACTCGTAAGCGAGAGGTACAGAGTTCGAATCCCGCTGCGGCTATGTACTAATGATTTTTTTAAAGTTATGTACATTAGTTGAATTCTAATGCTCTTACGGCGAGGAAAAACATCGTGATGAAACGTGCAAATTCAGGCAACTGAATTTGTAACCATAATCCAATCTGGTCAGGTTCCCCTGGTAGCAGTGTCACGGAGGTCATGGTAGTCGCTGCACTGTAATCACCTGATCGCCAAATCCTGGATTATGGTCAAGGCGGACCCCGGGCTCTCGTGCTCGAGAGCACAACCGGGACATTAACGCCAATATGATTATTTTTTATTTATTTTTCTTGGAAATGGCTCAATATTATTTTTGTAGGCATACCTATGCTATAAAATAAAACAACATTTTTAAATAGACAAAAGTTTTATTAAAAAAAGTATTTATATTTACAGAACTTTAACGAGTAAATACAACTTTATTGAGTATGCTTCTTACGTTATTAGACGCATATTGTTAACGTAAAGCGGGCTACACACCTTCAGTTTTAACTTCCAGTTTTAATTGAAAAGTTCAGTTAAAACTAACATCCCTAGTGTCTTTAGGCCTTCAGCTTTAGCTGTCAGTTTTACTAAACAGTAAAACAGTCTTAACTGTTACGTTAAAATCACACGAGTCGAATTTTTACTAAACTGGGTCAGAAGGAGGGTTATTTCAGTTGTAATATCTTTTCGCTTGAAATAACACGTTCATGGAATCACCATGGCTTCATCAGATGTGACAATTACTGGGCTATTATGTCACTTTGTTCGAACAAACGCACTGTAATCGAGGACCTACCCTCATTTAAAATGAAATTGACACAGTGACAACGCACCAGCAGTTTTGCATTTTTGCAACCTAAATGTAAGAATCATAGATGTTATGGGCGACAGTTACCACTTACCATCAGGTGGGGTTACCATCAGGTCTGCTCGCTTATCAATGTGTAGCATAAAAAAATTAACACGCTTCTAAAAATCGTAAAATAATAAAGCAACAAGACAACAACTGCGCTGTTTTTGCCACACACTTACAATTTTAACTGTACAGTTTTAACTAATGAAATTTCGATTAGATTAGATTTTTCTTACAGTTCAACTGCACAGTTCTCAGTTTTGCCTACACACATACGTTTTAACTGAACAGTTCGACTGTCAAGACTGCAGTTAAAACTGAAGCTGTAAAGCCCGCTTAAGTGTCAATTTTGATTCTTATTCCGTTATTCTTGAGCCCATTGTGAGCTTCCTCCACATTGGTGGAGGGGTTTGCCATGATAAGCACTCATATAATCTTACTTTCATTTTATAGACAGAGTAAAGGATCAAGATAGACACACAATGTAGTATTTCAATAGATATGAAATACACATTCGTATTTGGCGCTGTACAAATTGACAAAGGTCGTGCGACGGGCGGTTTTGAGGTCTCCTATTGGTCCACCATGGTCGCACGACCGTTGCCAGTTAGGGCAGCGCCTTATGCTAAAAGAGTTATACTTAAATACTCTTTTCACTTCGCTATTGCAACACCAAATGAATTTATCAAAGAGTATAAAGTAGGAATTTTAGACATAGCTTATTATTTTACCGCTTCGCCGTATCTAGACAGTTTTTAGTATAATATTTAGGTGTGCCTTAGGTACAATTACATAAAATTCCTAATTAAGTATGATAAGCAGTGAAGGACTTTCAGATGGCATTCTTCAGTGGAATACCGCATAACAGCCGTTGCCTTTATGTATATAGAAAACATCAGCTTGGCTTTTAACAGCCGATTCTAAATTTAAGATGATAAGAAAACCATAACCATTAGGCATTGTCCTAATTGGCAACGGTCGGTTTTGAGGTCTTTTATTGGTCGGGCGACGTCCGTCGTACGATCATGGTCGCACGATCGCTGCCAATCAGGACAGCGCCTTACCCTTGGGATGTTAGGCTGATTTAACTATATTTGCTTATTCTTGTATTTACTATGGTCTTGTATTAGAAATAGTCAAACAAATAGTTAACAGTTAGGGAGAATACTTATGTGATATAATAAATAGAATTCCTAATTAAAAACCTCAGGTGAATGAGCGAGCGTGTTGTAGCGTCAAAAAACTAGTTAAATAGTTTATCAATTATCTAACACCCGTAACAAAAACTTTGCTTACTTTGGGGTTAGATGGCGCTGTGTGAATTCGTCAAAGCTTATTTTTATTTATTATTTATTTATATTTAATTTATTGCGCTAAACTTATTGAATGATCAATAAAATCTATAAATTTCATAAATGGTTCTGTCCTTCGCTTAACCACAGTACATGCACTTTATGACCTACCTTTTCTTTCCTATTTAGTACGATATAAGTTTTAGCTAAACACTGTAAGTCTGTAAATGACCCATACGTAAGTCACTGATGCTTTTTAATTTCCCCACAAAAGAGTTTCAAATAACGCAGAAATAAAGCAGTAGACAATGCTACTGTTCTTTACTTCTATCCAAATACTGCTTAATTCTAACTGGCACTTGAACAGCTGGCAAGTCCACGCTTTTCGCTCGTCGTCGGCCATTTTGAATTTCAATGGCGGTTTTGCGCGCTTCCGGCGGGAGCGCGGGGAGTTCCGGCAGCGTCGGCCGTTTCCGGAGGGACTCGGGCGTCCTTAGGGTTCCACCTGAGGATGTATTGGTAAGTAGTTATTGCAGTTTTTTGTGTTTGGAAATAGGTATTTGTATTTGCAAGCTCTATTTGCAGTTTACAGGCTTCGGTCACTATTTTTTACATTGTTAAAAGCTGAGGCGAAGAACTATGTTTTTACAGATTGACAAACAAAGTCACAATTTGTTTAAGGCGTTGTCCTAATTGGCAACGATCATGATCGTCCGACCGTACGACAATGGTAGCCCGCTGTCAATTAGGACCGCGCCTAAAATGTGCTACAGAAAAACAAAACAAGTGCATAAAAATACTCAAGAGTAAGGTATAGAAACAGATTGGATTTAATTTATTTAAATCGATAATTATTTAGGAAATTTAATATTTAATTAGTAGCTAAGCTTAAAGCAGAGGTGTGGAAGTACTGTGGAAAAAAATATTATACCAACCACAATAATTATCAAAAATCTGCTCAAATTATGACCAGAAATAGCAACAAACTATTTTGAAATATAAAAGTTTTCACAAATACGGTCTTATGCGCTTATTACAGCTGTCAAAATTCAGTCGACTAAATTCACAAGCAAATGCGTGAGATATTGCTCTTGGAATAAGGTCCATTTTTGTATCATTTATATGATGTATTGCGTTGCTCCGCTTTTCAACAGGTGTGATACAAAAATTTACCTTATTTTATACATTGCATTTTGATTTGCTTTCACACTTTATGTTATTGAATTTACACGACTGAATTTAGCCAATAAGTGCATTATTAAAGCTAACAAAAGTATGATAAAAGCTGTATTAGTTTGATGAAATTATTACTTTGCTCAACCCTTCAAAAAAGGACAAATCTAAAAAGTGCCTAAAATTAAATGCCGGCCCAAACCTGAAAAGTAGGTACTTACCTAATTTAATTAGTTTCAAGAACAACTGGGTATTTAATTGTTGAATTAGCTGTCATGATAAAAAGAATAAGTATTCTGGACCAGTTTTCAATTCAATGATCCCAGGATCCTTGGATAGAGCCACATTAAATTTTTTGTACTTTTATCATGGGCCGTTGAACCGGCTCCTGTATGTAGGTACCTACACTCGCGAGCAAGCAAATCGATTCACCCCATGTACTTACGCTCATACATTTCTGGCACTAGAAATCAGTCAACAACATAAATTCCTCGATCATCATGGCGTTAATGTCCTGGTTGTGCTCTCGCGCACGAGGTTACGGGGTTCGCTCTGACTATGATCTAGGATTTGGGAGATCAGGTAATTACAGTGGAGCGACTGCCATCTGACCACCTGCTACCAGGGGAACCTGACCAGATTGGATCATGGTAACACATTTAGTCGCCTGAATGTGCAGGTGTCATGATGCTGTTATCACACACCGTAAGAGCATCGGTCAGTGTTCAACTAATGTACATAACTCAGAAAAGTGTTATCAGTATATGGCTGTAATGGGATTCGCACCCAGTACCTCTCGCTTGCGAGTCGGGCACCGTTACCACTAGGCTACCGACGATCCTTTCGGTCCCATGCTGGGCGCCAAATTTTATAAACCCCATAAATTCCTAATCGATTGTAATTCGGTTTTCGCGATTTGAGAGTCAACAATGCAACGATTACCTCTATATTTAATTAATTTCTTAAACACGATCGGCATTTATATGAAGGTGACCGACATAGCCAGAAGGATTGCCAAGCTTAAGTGGCAGTGGGCAGGGCACTAGCTCTCAGAACAGATGGCCGATGGGGCAGGAAATTTCTCGAGTGGCGACCACGTACCGAAGACGCAGCATGGGTAGGCCCGCTAGGTGGACCGACGACCTGGTAAAGATCGAAGGTACCAGCTGGATGCGGAAGGCACAGGACTGGTCTTTGTGGAGATCTCTGGGGGAGCCCTATGCCCAGCAGAGGGCGTCTTCCGGCTGATATTATGAAGTTATAAGTCTGATTTGTATGAAAAGTATGAGCGTATTGGAAAAATATGAGGTGAATCTATTTGCTTGCTCACGAGTGTATATTATGCGTAGCGAAAGAATAAACAAAAAAATCAAAGTCATCGTCAAAAGAGCGAAAACATACATTGAAAGATGGACTTTTTACTTTGAGCAAAGGTTGTTAGCATTAGATCTTTAACGTTGACCCTTAATATAATCCGCGCGCGATCGGAATGGGATGGAACCTTGTTGAAGTAAAGCCTGTCGAGGATTATTTAGAGGATGCTAAATTTTTTGGAACTCAGCGACAGTAGCTCCCTCTTGACAGCCTTCATATCTACTTATAGGCAATCGAAATGACAGTTAATTTATTTCGACAAGGTACCACCCCATTCTGAACACTCGTGGAACCTATTATACGTTAATAGAAGCAATCTACACAGGGTGCAATAGTCTCAGTGTGTTTATAAATAACAGGTTGTAGGTGAGAAGGGTAGGTAGTGAAATCAAAATCCATGTGTCTAACTAAAGTTGCTGGTAAGTGGGTTTGACGATAAGTTAGATGGCATTTTATACGGAAATTATCAATATATTTATGGTATTTTGATTAAGTTTTAGCCTATAATAAAATATAGATCAGTTTATATGACAATAATTCATTAAAGTTATGTTTAATTAAGCATAATGAGCGATTTTCCAGGGTTTGTTCTTAAAATCGGCGATAGATGGCGCTCAACAATAGAATCTGTCATTTTGAAAATAAAAAACGAATTTTGATCTATGATGAATGTTGATAGAAAAAATGAAAAGTGTTTGCCAAAATCCCTAAATTGTTGATAAGAACCACGCAAAAGCAAGCGAAATCTAACACCAACAACACTCTATAGCGCAACACAGGCAGGCCAGTGACCCGTGATAGATATTCAATCTATTTTTTATTTTAATGGCACTGCTTCCTACTATTGTAAACATATTTTGACACGACTATTTGTCAGCATCATCTTTCGATCTGTTTGACTCAATTTTCTTTTTTATAAGCTTTGTGGAAAATCGCTTATTTTGTGTGAAATAAAACAGATTTCTAAGCAATACACTAGGTACTAGATACCACCAATACTTGATTTTAATTCCTTTTCAGGAAAACACCATCTAAACCGCCAACAGAGTAAGTGATGTAACATGTAGGTAGGCTGTGTAACAAACCAGCTTTGCTCAATCAGTCACAGGGTGATTCCTCGCTTACGCTACAGTCCTTACCTAGTATATACAGGGTGTATTGGACGTACCCTTCCTGCGGGGTGGGTTGGGACAGTCGCTGGCTCGTCGGGAGCCGTCGAAGGCCTCTTTCTGAAGCAGGGTTTCGCAGCCGTCGGCCCTGGTGCGCGCGCCGAGCTTTGGGGAGCTAGAAGGGTAGTCGATAGCGTCATCAACTGCCGATCGCGTATAGTACGCCGCCATTTTGATGCAATTGAGTGTGGACCAATCGCAGCAAGCCAGAGCCAGGGCTGTCTTGTCGCGATTGGTTTAAATTCAATTGCATCATAATGGCGGCGTACAATTGGAGATACGAGTAGGCGGTACTACTGTAGTTTTGAGGATACGGTGTGTACAAATTGCTGCTCCTTACCTACCCTATGCTTATTAAAATTGGCTAAATTAGGTCGTCTAATTATTTTTAATACTTATGTTACCGAAAATCATCTTTGGAACGCTTATAAAAATTTGGCACCCAACATGGGACCTAAAGGATCGTCGGTCGCCGAGTGGTTAAGGTATCCGAATCTGTCCTTGTGGGAATCTGGCTTTTTAGGAATCTGGGGCATCCCTTATGAAGCAGGATTTTTAAATGGACGGAATAACTTTCGAAAATAAAAGTCGCATCGCAAGAGAGCGCTCGCGTATGCTGCCTATCTCTTTTACACTCGTGATAAGTTGCTATAAATAGAAAAGACAAGGAAATATTTCAAAAATAGGGACCTTGGCCTTAGACACAGAAATAAATACTACTTCCTTAGAGGAACCATGAACGTAGACGTACAAATGTTCCATTTGACTGAATGTTTTTTATTTTTATGAAGAACCAACCATGGTCATCGACGTTCTCTTCGACTCCCTACTAAAATATAACATTGAAATAAACATGCACCCACCTCTCCTCAACCAGCATTTAAGTAATCCGGGCGCCCTCGGTCCTCAGTTTGTGTATCTCAGGAACCATGATCGTAGAGGAACAAATGTTCCACCTGACTGTGTTTTTTTTAAGACCTACAAATCATGGCCACGGACGCTCTACGGGGCTTTTGGCTAACTCAGTTGGAAACTGAATTTGATATTAAATAATTCTATACTAGGTCATCAACGTAGGCCACTGACTACCAAATTAGAGTAGGTGCAAATGCAAGCCTATTATTAATAAAAAAAAAAAAAAAAGGTAGTGTAATATTTTTTATGTCAAATTCAGTTGTCCGCTGAAATAGCCAATAGATTGAACTACCTACAAAAATGTAAGATTGAACTAAACATGCACCCACCTCTCTTCAACCAGCATCTTAGTCAGTCTGGCGACCTCAGCCCTCAATCGGAACTATGAACTATGAACGTAGAAGAACAAATGTTCCACTTGACTGATTATTTTTTTTATTTTTATGAGGGAGGCCAACCATGACCACTATTTGGAAATCTGGCTTTTTAGGAATCTGGTCTTGGACACAGAGACATTTGTTTTAATAAATCCTAAAGGAACCATGACTGGACTGAGGACTGAGGAGTGATTGACTGAATATTTTTTTAATATTTATGACCTCCATATTTTTTGAAATTATTTATGGCTACTGATGCTCTCGACTCCCTAGTAAAATATAAGATAGAAATACATATAGGTACACTCACCTATCTTCAACCAGCATCTTAGTCAGCCTGGCGATCTCGGCCCTCAGTTGGTAGATCTCATGAACGTAGAGAAGCAAATGTTCCATTTGACTGAATATATATTTATATATATTTAATATTTGTGACCAACCAACCATGGCTTCACCGACGCTCTCCACTCCCTACTAAAATGTAATATTGAACAAAACATGCAACCCACCTCTCCTCAACCAGCATCTTAGTCAGCCTGGCGACCTCAGCCCTCAGTTGGTGTATCTCCTTGTCCTTGGCGCGGGATTCTTGCTCAGCCACGCGCTCGCGGGCCGACAGTCTCGCTCGCATGTCGTCGAAACTGTTGAGATAGCGGTATTGAGTCGCGGGTGCGAGTTGGAGCTTAACTGGGTATGGAAGGCTGCGATGTGCTGACGTACAAAACCAGTGTAAGATGAGCTAGCGTCTCTATGGATTCTCATAGCTATGTTAGTTCCTTTTATACTAGTTTCGTAGGTCGATGAGCTATCTTACGTATTTATCTATCACTCAGACATTTGTGATATGAAGAGAAAAATTGAAAATGAGAGTTCCTGTCACGGCGCTATCGAACATGACGTCTTTGTATACAGGACGTCTTAAGTCTCTTGAGAAAATCAGTTGTTTCATACAAAATAGAAAACTAATTATGTCAAAATGGCTGAAGCATGAATTTTTCGCGATTTCAGATTTGAAGCCATAGTAACCTCTTCATAGTGCCTCTTTGTATTATCAATTTCAGGTCACCATGTATAGCCATGTCCTACATAGCATAGGAAGGGTAGAATGGATTTGTCAACTGCTGATTCTATAGTTCCTTGATCTAATGGATTTTAGTAGCGTGGTTACTCTCAAAACATAGGTACTGATACAGACAGACAGAAGTGAACCATTTAACCATCAAAGACTCCGTTCTAACCGATGACACGGTTCTGACAAGTGACAAGTTCAAGTTGACAAATTACAAAGGTACACCTACTCACAAATGACGAATTTTTTGTATTGCAAAACCTAAACAAGGAGTACATGGAAGTTTTTTTACTATTCTTATGCCTCACAAAACTTAGGCGACGCTTAAGTTGGCGCCTTAAGGTATTCCTAAGCATTTAGCAGTCACTAAATAGGTGTTAGAAAGTGACTTAGCGATTTTAATTTTTCAGTTGTGTCACCTAATTTGGCGCCCAACATGGGACCGAAACGATCGTCGGTGGCCGAGTGGTTAAGGTATCCGACTCGTAAGCAAGAGGTCCAGGGTTCGAATCCCACTGAGGTCATGTACCAATTACTCTTTTCTGAGTTGTGTACATTAGTTGAATGCTAACCGATGCTCTTGGTAAGGGAAAACTTAGCGATAAACCTGCTAAGTCAGTCATTTCACTTAAGGTTGATATTGGTACAATGCTTTTCTATGTTAGGAATATCTTAAAACAACGTAAGGGTCGCCTAAAGTTATTAGGCATCACACATTTGTAGGTACTCACAGTTTCTTCAAACAAGCACACTTCCTAGTGAGATGCTCAACTTGGTCCCTCGCAGCTCTCTCCGCCTGTTTTATCTTGGTACTGTCTTCGGCTCTCTTCTCTCGCAGATCTTTCTCCCTCGTTAGCGCTTCCCTGTTGTTAGTATGAGCGGGACAGGGTTGTACAGTTTAGAATTGAATTGTGGGTAGTTGTAAAGAAGTGTAATTTTGGTCTTTATTTGTATTAGCATATGTGATAGTTTAGAATAAAGGGTTTTTCACAGTAAATGCGAAGTAGTGGGGTCAGCAACGCGTGGGTGATGCCCCTGGTATTGCAAACGTCCATAGGCTGCGGTGACTGCTTTCCATCAGGCAGGCCGTAAGCTTGTTTGCCACCTCAGTGGAATAAAAAAAAAACTGCTATGCTATTGGATAGAATCAAAGATGACCGGTTCGTTTCTGGAAATGCATTGACAGACCTGTCGAATTGGACGCATCGTGTACTTAAACCCTAATTGGATTCTATGCAACAGTAAAGTCGTAGTTCTTTTTAACTTGACAAGCACGACTAGCACTAGTGTGCTCATGCGCGCGATAAGCGAGGAAAAGCGCGATATAAATACTGCTATCTCTTTCATCTTAGTATTGAGAGAAGGAAGCAATCGCTATATCGCGGCGCGAGCTGTGTCGCGGGCACACTTGTACTAGCCGTGAATGTAAAGTATCTACCTATCTTTACTTTTTTTGTCATCGTTAATATAATGAACAGGTTGTATTATGTACCTACATAAGCCTCATTTCAAAATCGGAAGGATTTTGTCACTATTTAAATTGGACATAGTTTGCTGTGCGCCGCAAATATCATAAACGGATTTTGAAAACTTTTGATACGGTGGTCTAAGCTTACAGCAGTTTACTTAGATTAATTTTTTTCTGTTAAGTACTTGTAAACGCATAGGGGAATAAATTACTTACCTACATGAAAAAAAGACTTACATTTATTTAAACTGTTTAATGACGTACAAAACACACTCCTTTTTACGTATAAAATTACAAAAATAATTAAGAAATTAAATGACTTAAATTTTACAAATGAGCAAATGATTGCAATGAATGCAAAATATTTAAGCAAAGCGAAGTTCTACAGCTAATAATAATAGTTCTTGTTAGAGAATGGTGAATCGTGTTCCTAAAATATAATCTAATGATTTCAATGACAAGTCAGTCCAATTTGGCAGTACTTACAATTAATACTCTCACATTTTCTGTCCTAAAGACTAGGTAGAGTAAATAACCCTAATTTCCAATAGATGGCGCCAGCACAAGTTCAAATATTGACAGACCGAAAGCGAAGCCCAGACGTTTCGTTTTGGCTTGAGTCAACCAATCGTCAGTTGCAGTTGATACTAATCCTTACGATGAATAAAATAAAGTCGATTTGGCTGCGGGGGATGTGGTAGGACATCCGACCAAGGTCGGTTCGCCAGCGCACTCGAATTAATTCTTAAGCGACTTTATTTTGTACATCGCTAGGATTAGTATCGACTGTAACTGACGGTTGGTCGAGTCCAGTCCAATCGGAACGTCTGTTACTAGTTTTTATTTTGACACTGACGTTTCACTGGTGCCATCTAGTGAAAATCAGTTATAATATTAGATTTCCAAAGAACCACATAACATTACAGATATTTTACATACCTATACAAAGCTCGATATAAAAAAGCAGATGAACAGCTTCTGCGCAAAATAACCTTTATTTGTACAATGCAATAAAGCTTACAATACATTAAGCAATCGTATACTTGAAGGCTTGCAGGTGTTCTATTTTTTAATCGCTCGCATCTACAATCCACGCGAACGCTACCTATCTCTTTCACACTCGTGCTAAATTGCTAGAGCTAGAAAAGACAAGCATTAGAAGGCTAGCGCTCTTGTGGACGCGAGCGGTTTCAAAAATAGAGCACCAGGTTTATACAGCGTTCCTATCAGAAAGTTCCGGAAGTTTAAACCCCAAAACAAAACAAATGTTTGGATATAGGTGTCTACAACTTGAACCAATAAATGAGAATTAATATTTGTGTGTTTATAGGTCGACAACTTAACTGGTTTATCGCCTGCGGTAAGCGAGGTAGGTGGGAGGGTGACTTTTTGTGGATGAACGCGCGGGTTCTTGTTTTTCTTCCGCGAAACGTCAGTTGATAACGTTCCTCGGAAAAAGAATGCACAAGAGATTATGTCCGAACTGGTTTCAAGATATTATATGTCGAGACGAGAAACCGCATAGGTATACGCCGATGGCTAATTGTAAAACTAAACCTCGATTTTAAATACGGTGCAAAAAAGTAAATATTTCTGTTTAGAAATAAGCAATGCTGTTGTGTCATATATTTTTATAGCATAACGTGCACACTTAACCGAAATTTTTATTGGATTTAGATATTTCCATCGCCAAGAAACAACGTAAGGTTGATCAATGAGCGTCTTCCTTTTAAAAAGACATTTTTTAAATACAAAGGGAAGTTTTTTGTAATAAATTTTATCATTATCATCATATCACTGTTGGGCATAGGCCTCCATAAAGGCCGGTCCTGTGCCGTCCACATCTAGCTGGTACCCGCGACGTTTCGTCCAGGTACCTACTGGACATCAGATCGTCAGTTCATCTTGCCAGAGAGAGGCGTGCCCATTGAAGCCTTTAGGACCTACACCTAACCTCTAGTTTCGAGCGTTAATCTCAGGATTTATCTTTGGCAAATTAACCTCGTGTGCGTTGCTCCGACCGTCCATAACAAAATAAGTAACCGCCCTGTACGGAGTCCGCGGGCGCACTGAGATGAGAAACGTCACTTGAGCTTCCTCAAGCTCTTGAGCTCTTGAGTTTGAGCCCCGCGCCCCCGCGCTCAGCTCCGAAGCGTCACTTGACGTCACCTATTCTGCCCCCCTCACCGCGCAGGTGATATAAAAGTTAACTTATCGACCTATAAATATTTAGAAGCTCACACGCTCCATGGTCACGAGTAAACTGATCCCCCTAATTGTTTCCGAGCTCGAAGTGAGGGTAGTCGGCAAATCCGAAAGAGGGTAGACAGATATCTACGTCTGCCCTTAAGCGCTTATTACACTTGGCTAAATTCAGACGCAAAAATCGTGACATCAAATCAAAGTTATTGCTCATAGAATAAGGTCCATTTTTGTATCACGGCTTTTAAAAAGTGAAGCGTTACGCAACATAATATAAGTGATACAATAATGTACCTTATTCTATGAGCAATAGGTACACACTTTTATTTGCTCCCACGCTTTTTGCTTCTGAATTTAGCCAGGTGTAATAATCGCAAAAGGACATACGTATATGGCTACCTCCCCGCTTTCGGATTTGCCGACTACCCTCACTTCAAGTTCGGCAACATTCACCGAAATCAGTCCACTCGTAATCTGTCACACTTGTCAAGTTATTACAAACTACAATATCGTCAACGGTTGTAAATCTAAACCCTATTCTTGCGCCCGATACGCAGATAGACCGCGAGTGCGAGCGAGAGGAGGAACGTGGCCAGAGCGAGACGCAGCGACCCCGTCAGCGCGCACACTGCCGCCGCGGCCACGAACGCCGCGAGCGCGCCGTGACTGACCGACAAGGAGATATATACAATAGTAGTAGCTGTTACAAGCCACAAGCGAAATCTTTTAAATCATCATCACAGCCCATAATCATCATCAAAATGAAGGGCCGCCCTTTCCATAGTCCCAGGCTTAGCTATCGGGTCAGATAAGTTTGTGGGACTGTACAATGATATTATTGACAAACCTCACTTCAGACCTAGACAGGTATGTTATTATCATCACAGCCTATAACAGTCCACTGCAGGGTTTAGGGCCTCTGCTACGAAAGGAGAGGTTATTGTCATACTCCCCACTCGGGCAGGCGGGTTGGATATCGCAGTGTTATAAATATAACAATGGAAAACGCTGCTGCCCATTTTCCAGCCCACGGAGACTATTTAGATCTTTGGTCTCGAAAACATTAGTCGCCTTGTCCGACACCCACGAGTCTAAGGGGTTGGTGCTATTCTACTCTGCCGGAGACCACACGGCCTATATATCTTTGTAATACTTAGTTATAAATAGTACTTTGTTTATGGAGACCTTACACCATGTGAAACGTGGCTCTGGCAGTGGAGGCACGTAGCATTGCATATTTGCAACCAGAGCATTGTGTTCTGGAGTTTTAGAAGGGCGCAAGGCGTTGGCGGTAACCCTGGTGTTGCTGCTGTCTTTAGGGCAACGATGCGGTGACCACTTTCCATCAGGTGGTACGTTATAAATAGGCATATAACGCCTGTATCACTTCCTATCCACCCGGCTTGCAGGCCAGTTCCACAAGCTACGATCCTTATGCCACTTGCCTCTTCCACATGCATAGATATTCTCCATTCCATCCATAGTTGGCATTCCTCATTTACAGCACATTTACGTCGTTTGAGGGTACTCCTCCCGGCCTTACCCATACCCTTACCCGGAGAAGATACGGCAAAATCCTTGGGTTACAAACTAGTCCCGAATGTAGCATACTTCCCAAGCCGAGCCCTAGACACGTGTCAAGATGTGTACACATGTTTCTACAAATATATTCACGAAGTTGTACTCTTTTGCAAAAGCGACTTCCGATACATGTTTCACAAATATTTTAGGATCAGTTTTTGGAAAGATAGCGGACATAATGGCCGACACTATACCGAATAACCGCGAATTTAAGTCTTTGCAAAAAGTGTGAGAGTCATCTAAATATTTATGGCTTGCGCCCTTTGATGTACCTACGCCAAAAACCGACACATGAATGACAAATACGAAATATTTGTACATATATTTACAAATAGCCTCTTACACGTAACTTTTGCGCATTTTTGTACACATTTCGACACATGTCTGAGCTCGGAACTACAGCAATTATTATTAAAAGTTTCTACTTAAAGTAATTACTGTTAAATCTATTTCTTATTGCTAAAATAGGACATTTACGTAGATACATTGTGAAATACTGCCTTTTGGACTTGACTTCTTTTAATGAATTTAATGTAATGACATAACAAAGTGGGAGCGACACGGTTAATGAAATATGGAGATGATAATTTCTAAATGCCAATGAGTGTGGTAAATAATGTATTGAGATGCGAGTGTGATATGCACAGAGGTAAGGTAAAGCAATATGAATTTGATTGTAACAAAATAAGCAAATATTGAGGTAAAAATAATACTAACCGTGGTAATAAACCCAATAACATGTGCGATGAAAGTAAGCTAGTAACCTACATAACTAGACTGACTTCATTTTAGTTTCCGAAATAGGACGACTTTAATACGAAGTGTGCTAAAGTGGAGTCCCGTTTGAATTAGGAATTTGATTGATTTTTTCAGAAATTCTACGTTTTCTTTCTTTTATTCTACGCAGTGACTAATGAGCAGACAGCTGACCTGATGGAAGCGGTCACTGTCGCTCATGACATCTACAATTAATGCATTTAGGTTGCAGGTAACAAAAATGCAGAACCACTGTGAGGATTAAGATGAAATGCTTCATGCCTGTAATTGCGCTGGCTGCCTTACCCTTCAAACCGGAACACAACGATGCAAGCATTGCTGCTTTGCGACAGAAATAGATAAGGCGGTGGTACTCACCCAGGCGGACTCCTAAGGCTTGACAAAGTTTTTATAATATCGTCAAAAACTACACCCGACTTTCCGAGGCGACTAAAAACTAATCCAAATTGCTTTACCATATTCGAGAATTAGAACCACAAGTTAAAAGGGAATGAATATAACAAAAATATCTTGTTAAGAGTAGGCAATGATTACAATAATGAACAAAATGTCAACATGCATGGTAGCCAAATTTGTCCAAAAGACAATATTCCTTTCTTCGGAAACGAATATAAATTATGTGAAAATACAACAAATATATTAGTTGTTTTAGATATTGTAAATCAAACTTTTATCAACTAAGAGGAACGTTTGAGAGGATCAAATTTTGCTACCAATTTCATTTGGGAGATTTTAGGGCAAACACATGCGTGATACAAAGGTGAAAATTTCGTATGTAAGAAGTATCGAATCTTTCAAATTAAGTATGTTATATATGTATAGCTAGTATAAATAGGTATTTCAAATTCGATATACCTTCAATCTGTTTAAATGAGATCCGACTTCTTAGGTGCTGTCCTAATTGGCAACTGTCGTGCGACGAGCAATTTTGAGGTCCCCTATTAGTCGAGCGACGTCCGCCATACGACCATGATCGCACGACCGTTTGCCAATTATGACTGCGCCTTAGGCTCAGCGAATGACTATTATATACTTTTAAAAATACTTTTAAAATAATCGTCAACGTGCAAACTTTCACTGAAAGATCCGATGCAAGCAATCACAGATTAAAAGGGAGTGTATAAACAGCAACCAATAATGTGAAACCATTTTTTTGTTATCACAAAAAAATGAGTATTTGTCAGGGTTCCACCACAAAAGTAAATAAAAATCACAGAAACCCGTAATCTACAATTTTGTACATTCATCGCTTCGCTTGTGGCGACTTTCACCAAATTCTTACACGCATTTAAGTTTATACTTAAACAAAAAACTCCACCAAAAAAACGTCAAACGTCATTCTTAAACATGTTTAAGAATTTGGTGCAAGCCGACTTTATACTTGTACTTGTATATATAAATTGTAGCTTTCTGTAATATACTGAGTGTAAGTTTTTCTTCGGTTTTACTTTACTATCGCGTTTGCGATTATGTGAAAATAAGTATGGAAAAAAAAGCGCCATCTAGTGGTACGTAACTGAAGCTTTTTCTTCATACTAATTTCGATGTAAAAGCTTATAGTAAAGTGAAATCGAAGCAAAACTCACACTCAGCCCTCTGATGTCAATTTATTTGATCGAATTGGGTCCCATACAAACATTCTGTAGGTCCAATGGGGACTACGGAAAACTGCGAATCAAAATTCCGCTAGATGGCGTTACTGCAGCTTTAGTTTCGTATCAAAACACGTCGTTCTTATTGGTCAGAATCGAACAGTTGGATGTTGGATTTAAAACTAGTAACAGACGTTCCGTATTGGCTGGAGCCGACCAACCGTCAGTTCCAGTCGATACTAATCCTTACGCAGTATCAAATAAATTGGCTTTTGGGTGCAGGGGACGTGGTCGGACCAAGGTCGGCTCTCCCGCGCAATCGAAAAGCGACTTTATTTTGTACTTTGTAAGGATTAGTATCGACTGTCTAGCTGCCTCTTAGATAGACTCTGCCATAGGTTTTAAGTATCCACCTTTACATCGGTCCCTAGTAGTCCCTAGTAGTCCCCAGTAGTCCCCAATAGTCCCCAATACTCTCAGGGTAGGAACATGGACAGGTTCAAACGAAAACATGAAAAGAAAAACTCACCTAAGTTCCTGCTCTGTGACCGCAAGGGTTCTGCCGCACGCAGCGGACTTCACCTCCAGTGTGCTGAAGTCCACATCCTTGGATTGTATCAGGGATTTCAGTTCTGAAAGGGTTTTGTAAAATTATTGGTAAGGAGATGACTTCAGTCGTAGTGTCTTGAACGCGTGAGAAGGCGCATCCTAAGGCGTTGTCCTAATTGGCATCGGTCGGGTAGGGTTGGTGTAGGGTAGGGATAGGGCAGGTGAAGGGTAGGTATAGGGTAGGTGTAGTGTAGGTGTAGGGTAGGGTAGGGCTAGGACTTAAGTAGGTATACTAAAATGAAGTACGAAACTAAGCTACGCCACCCATCTCTTTCCCTCCCCCAATACCTGCGATCTCCTCGATTAGCTCCTTCTCCCTCTTCACCCGTTCCTCCTCTCCCTCCTGGATGCATTCGCTCTTCATTCGCGTGAGACAGTTCTCCTTGTCTGTCATGAAGCGTTCCCATTGGTCTTCTGCGAGACGGAGAATGGTGGAAATGATTATTTCTGAGGTTTATTTTAAAGTATGGGGGATGTACCTACGTACATTAGTTAAATTCTAACCGATGCTCTTACGGTGAGGGAAAACATCGTGATGAAACCTGCACATTCAGGCGACTGAATTCGTAACCGTGATCCAATCTGGTCAGGTTCCCCAGGAGGTCAGATGGTAGTCGCTCTACTGTAATTACCTGATCGCCAAATCCTGGATCATGGTCAAGGTGGACCCCGGGCCCTCGTTCTCGAGAGCACAACCGGGACATTAACGCTAAGATGATGAGATGATTTTAAAGTATGGGGATAAGCAGATGGCGTGTAGATGCTGGTCAGACGATATCGAAATAGTTATAGATCATTCCCGTTGACCCCCTGGAATGGAATGCTGTCCCCCCGAACGGGGACAACGGGAATTTTTAGTTTCTTTGTCCCCCAAAACGCTGAAATGGCTGAAATGACAGCATTTGGGGGACAACGGAAATGATCAGAAAGTATGGAGCATGTATCTACTAATTCGATGTCAATCTTGCTAATTTCATCATAATCATAATAAAATTTGCATGAATACAGTTTACAATTCAGGTCTTAAATAAATATTAAATCCAATGCATTCAGTCTGCATGCAGACGTGCAAATATTATTTTAGGTAGGTACCTAATTTTCATTTACAGAAACAATTGGGTACTTCTAATGCGCTTATTACATTTGGCCTCGAAATTTATCGAAGCAAATCGTCGTCGAAATACAGAAACAAAAAGTGTGAGAGTAAATCAAAGTGGAATGTCTTGTTCATAAAATATAATTCTTCTAAATCACACTTTCCCATAGACCTTACCCATTTCCTGCCGATGTTTCTCCTTCAGCTTGTTAACCATATCGTTCCTCTCAGCAACCAGCTTCATCCTGGTGTTCTCCAGCAGTTTCCCGGCTTCCTCAGCGGCTGATGAGGCCTGTTCCTCAGCCAGACGGAGCTTCTCTGACCATTCCTCGTTTAGTCGATCTGGAATTGAGTAAGGGTATTTTTTTTTCTAGAAGAGGTCATGTCTATCTACCAAAAACCAAATTTGGTAGAAGATAGGATGTCGATCTATCCAGAACCAGTATAAAAGGCGGTAACATTGCTATGTGTGTCTATAGAGGCGCTGGTTCATCTTATACTGGGTTATTACCTACCGAAAACCAGTATAAAAGGAGCTGACATTGCTATGCTCGTTTATAGAGACGCTAGCTCATCTTGCTCGTTATACGGCAGACAAACAGACAAGCGGGCCACCTGATGGTGCGTGGTCACCGCCGCCTATGGACATCAGCAACACCAGGGGAGTTACCAAAGCGTTGCCAGTCTCTGCAAATATTAATTAATATTTACTAAAGTGATAACCTAAGGTTTATTTATTTATTTTTTACTTTTTACTTCATGGACGATGAGGTATAAAGGGGGACATAAAGGACACATATTTATTTATTTAAAACCTTATTGCACAAATTACATTAATTGGCGGACTTAAAGCCATTGAGGCTTTGTCTAACAGCCAACCAGCAGACCATGCAGAGAGTGATTAAGTAGGTGCTAACAGGACAACATTGACATAAGTGAAAAAAAAATGAGATTAAATTAAATTGAATACTATAAATACAATTACTATTAAAAAAATACAATAAACATATATCTATTATATATACATTCACTAGATACAAAATGTGATAATGACTACGCCAAGCTCATTACTCATTGCCTACGACCTCTTACCCAGAATAAAATATTTCAGCAGTTTTTTAAACTCCAATCGATTTTGCGCCTTTCGTACGTCCTCAGGTATGTCATTCCAATAACGATATTTATCTTCCGGTCAGCCAGAAATCGATTAATATTTATAAGTTGAGTCCCAAGGAGCACTAACATTTAAAACCCGTTAAATTACTAGATCTAAAACGAATAGCATCGAAATAAAGATAAACATCAATACCATACAGGCAAGAGTTTAAGATACTGTTGCCAATCGTTAGAGAGCGCCATCTATTGTTATTTGAGGGGAGCTAGCCTTGAAAACGGCTCATTGGGTTACAAACCTCGTTCACTCTCGAACCGTTCGTTCATCTTCTCTACGTTGTTGGCGTACGTGATATCCGCTTTGTCCAACAGATGGCGTAGCTGCATGATGTCCCAATCAGCTTTGCTGTGCGCGTCGCAGATGGCCTTTTCGAACTGCGTCTCCTTTTTGGCTAACACCTCTTTCAGGTTTTCGAACTGAAATGGAGAAAGGCGTTGGGTTTAAGTCAGGTTTTGGGGCCGTTCTTTCTTTCTTTCTTTAGGGTCTCTAGAGATTTGGGGCCCGATTCTCGAAATCTTATTCTCAACGATTTTCGCTAATCCTTTATTGTCGAAGTTCGTTTTAAATTACATTATTATGAGAGCTATTAAGCCAGAAAAAAATTTCGAATTCGAGATGTGTAGATTTGGGAAGCTGGACCTGCCCAAAAACCATTTCCAACCAGACACTACTTACTCGGGATTCTGTGTGCTTCGCTCTTGAGTGTCAACGGATCAGCATAGGCGTAGAAAGGGGTGTGGCCGGGTGGGCCGTGCCCAGTCCAGAATGGCCTGGTGCCCAAAAACTTATACAAACATAATTTCAATTAAATACAACCCAGGAATCCTCAGGGGCCAGGCCCTGGTAAATAGCCCTAGATACGCTAAAGCGGAACGAATCAGTTGGTCAACGGAACATGGGTCAACAGATCAGCTAGTCAACAGATTAATTTGTCAATAATTCAGTTGATCAACGGATTAGTCAGCCAATGGGTCAGTTTCTCTGGGCTCTTGAGTGGATGGATCAACAAATCAGTGCTACCCACTCACCCTGATGGTGACCACCCAGCTTCAGCTTCAACTTCAGCAGCTTCCTATCGACGCTCCTAGCATCCCTCTCGGCCTCCGCGCTCCAGCGCCGCGCGAGGGCTCATGTAGGATTACTACCTCTATCCTAGGGCACCTGGACCTACCAGAATTCCACCTTCAACCAGATGGACTAATGGATCAATGAATCATTGGACGAATGGATGGAAGGGTGGATGCACGGTTAAATGGATGGATGGACGAATGGATAACTGCACGAAAGTATGAAAGAAGGTATGACTGGCCCGAATGCCCCTATCCGTAGCTATCCACTCACCCTGGTGGTGACCTCCCGCAGTTTCCTGTCGGCGCTCCGGGCGTCCCTCTCGGCCTCCGCCCGCAGCCCGGCCAGCGCGGCGCGCGTGCGCTCTCCGTGGGCGCGCTCCAGCGCCGCGCGGGAGGACGCCGTGGATATGGCTTGTTCGGCCTTCAGGGTCTCGAGGGACTTGGTGTGCTGTTGCTCTAGGCGTTCTATTGTCTGGGGGAGGGTTTTTGTGGTAAGAGACTGACAAGTGAAATATCCTAGATTTAAATGATATCCTAGATATTGAACGACATATCGTTGGTTATATTCTAACTTCATGGGAGTGAATTTTATATTCCGTTCTACCAAGATAATTTTCAAGCTTGTTCGTTATTATTTGATCTCATTTTATAAACATTTATTTACAATTTACAATTATAAACAATAAAAAAAAAATTTTACTCTAACACCAACTTTAATTCTAACTAAACTTATTTCATAAATAAATATAACATTGCAGAATACTTACGATGCACTCAGAAAATGTTATTAAAAAAAATTCAAATATAAAGTAGGTAGGTAAATGATAACATGCTCATAAATAGCATGTTATCATTATCAAGCTATCAGGATTGGTGCAGCCTATCTCTAATTGAACGCCGCCATCTTGATGCCATCCTGTGGAATGATGACAGAATTCGTACTGCAGAATTTAGTATCGGTCAGAATGAACGAAATGAATGGGGAGTTAATGAGTATAGTAACGATCCGTTTCGCATTTTGATTTTGTAACTGAATATAATGCTAATACTGCCTGCTTTATATTTGAATTGTTTTTAATAACATATTTTGAGTGCATCGTAAGTATTCTGCAATGTTATATTTATTTATAAAATGAGATCAAATAATAACTTACAAGCTTGAAAATAATGTTGGTAGAACAGAATATAAAATTCACTCCCATGAAGTTTGAGTATAACCAACGGCATGTCGTTCAATATCGTACATTTCAGTCTGTTCACAGGATAAGCCCTATTGAGAGTAGAGCCTATTCGGATTGGATGTTGTGACGTCATTCCACAGAATGGGATAAATATGGCGCCGTACTATCGGAAATCGGCGGTATCTACTACCCCTGTTTATAATAGCACAGTATTTAGAAACAATCGGTACATTCATCGCAGACTTGTTTTCGAAAAAAATTGACGATCCAAATAATCAAACGAATACCAGCAAGTCGGTCAAATACTGGCATAGAGTGCCAAGGTTCCAAGTGCCTTCGGCGCTGTCCTAATTGGTAACGGTCGTGCGATCATGGTCGTACGACCGACATCGCCCGACCAATACGAGACCTCACAACCGCCAGTCGCACGACCACGGTCGTACGACCATTACCAATTATTACAGCGCCTTACTCTACGAAGACGTGCACAGTATTTTAACCATTAACCATTCCTAGTATTCAATTAAATTAATAGTGTAGGTAATGCGCGTTTAATGCGATTCAATGAATATGACCTACTTATTATGTATTTCTGTTGTTGTATTTAGTGAGTGAAACAATATACAGGGTGATTCAGGAGACGTGAGCAGGATCAACATTATGGATTCAATTAACTATAATCTACTCCCTCATACTGGTATTGGTGTGATTTACGTATTTTTTTTTAAGTGTAAAAAAATTTGTTTTTAATTTAGCACGACAAGCATGGTCACTCTACAATTAGAATACTTCTGTCAAGTACCGATTCTCATTGCTTTGTCTAGCCAACGTCAAATCAAATTCAATTAATTGTCAGCAGATAACACGTTGTCACAAAGTGACAATTTACTTTTCTTTTAAAGGGCTGTTATTACAGTTAAAGAGGTTGGCTATCTTTATCAATTAGTCAGTGTAGGGTGACCATGATTTTAGAGACTTATACTTTTAATTAACCGAAAGTAAAAATAAATAAAAAGGTTTGCTCTTTAAACTAAATTACGATGGTAATCGATCAACTAATATTTACTGTTTATGTAGTGTTAGTCCTGCTCACGTCTCTTGAATCACTCTGTATAGTTATTTTAAATTTTGCAATTTTTTTCAGGATTTGCTTTTGTTGCCATACTGTAGCGAAACGCCCCGGCTGTTCTCTCGCTCTCGCAAGCCGTTATTACACCTGCGTAGCAATTAGAATAATAGGCTTTGTCGCGCAAGATAAATCTTTGTGCTTCGCTTGCTTCAAGGAAAACTAAAAATCTCGCTCCTCAGCGCGCGGCATGACCTACCTACAGACATATTCGCAAAAAAATTTAACGAAGAGGCATATAGAAGGAGCCTACACACAGCTGCAGTCACAATCTATTATATACATTTGTTACGTGTTTTATTGTTCCTACAACGTGTCCTAAAGGGACGGCTATAAGTTGTCCAATACCCCTCCATAACCACTGCTATTGTCAAATTTGGTGGCCTTGGTCATCTTAATGTATTAGCTTTTTGTATGACATTGAGTCATTTGTAATACAGTTGTGACAGTGTACATTTTCTATAGGTCGAGGCTCCATCTATGCTCTATGTATCTACGTACCTTCAAATGCCGATCCTCCTTCTCCTTCCCGATCCTGGTCTCCTTGTCCAGCATCTCCTTTAGCCGATGCACTTCCAGCTTCAGAGCCTCTTCTCTCGTCTCCACCTTCAATTCAAATGTATGCTTTTATATTATCGTTCACGGCTACAGTACGTGATTACTCCCACTTTCTGATGCAGTAGACATTATGGTACAGTTCATACAGTTCAACAGGCATTCTGATGGAATGAGCTAATAATAAATAATAAATGTGCTTGGACAAATTCACACAGGGCCATCTAGCCCCAAAGTAAGCAAAGATTGTGTTATGGGTGATAGATAACTGATTAAGTACTTATGTATACTTTTTTTAAATATGTACCTATCACACATACTACATACCGCCTGCCAAGCGTGGCGATTATGGCAATAACCTCCCCTATTGTGGAAGAAGCCCAAAGTCCTGCAGTGGACTGTTATGGGCTGTAATGATGATACATACCACACCCAGACCCGTATCAGAAATTTAAACTTACATTTTAATTTCTGCTCGGCCGGGAATCGAACCCAGGACCTCTGCGTGGCCACCGGCATGTTAACCGACTGAACCACTCAGGCCGTTAGACTGTAAAATATTTTTTTTTTTGCTCTGAGTTTAGTATAGAAGATATCCTACTACTATGAAACCCTGCCTTCTGCAACTGCAATCCCAGGCTCTGATTCGGAAGGCCAGCTGACTCTGGAGGGTTAGAGCTGCTCCTCCATCTCCGAGAGCTGAAAGAGTGTTATCTTCCCTACCCTACCTTCTGCAGCTGCTTGCTTCAACTTTTCTTCACTATCCGCTGCTCTACTATCGCCGAGAGCTGTAAGAGAGCCTACCTTCTGCAGCTGCAATCCCAAGCTCTGCACGGCGCGCTGCTGCTCCGCCACCAGCCCCCGCAGCTGCTGCAGCTCCGCGGCCCGACCGGCTGACTCCGGGGGGTTGGCGCGGAGCTGCTCCACTGTTGTTGTGAGCTGGAAGATATAGATGTATCTTTATTTGGTCCAATAAGAGCTGGCAGAGAATAGACATCAAAAAGATTGGAAAGTTCACGGTTATGGCATTTCTATTTTTTGCTCTGTGGTTGACATAGACGTATCTTTATTTGATCCAATACGGGTTTGACGGTGCAGTGTCAGTGGGATATTACGGGGGCCACTGAAAACCAGCGGCAAGCGGCCCCAACATTATGCTGAGGAGGGCCCATTTACGCTGGATGCCCACGAAAAATGACACCGGGAACCCTGTAATTGTCCCCATGTTGTACCATTTTATTTAAGTGGAATTGTATTGCAAATTATCGTGTCGTGGCGTCCTTTGTAATTATTGTTTTCTTTTTTCCTTTCCGTCCCACACTGCGAGCGCCAGTACGTGGTAGCTACACCAGAACTTTTCTGCCCCATTGCGAAGAACAAGAAGGGGACATAAGTTTTAAGACTTCCGTGGTTATTCACTACGCTTTCATCATACATATTTGTCACCACGGTTACTGCGTCGTAATATCGAAGTTAAAACAATTCTAGGCATGGTAACAAACCCGATAATATGTGTGATGAAATAACAATCTTTATTAAATATAGGTATACTCGTATTATTTTCGCCTTACATTCGATAAGTTTTGTGAAGATGACAATTCTTCACTCTGTCATAACTCTGTTAGTCGTAAGACTTGGTTTCATTGGCGCAGGGGTATTTTTACAAAGCGGATTTTGCTCAGGATTCCTAAACTTTGCCATGTGTTTCAATGCTTCGTCTGGTGTATCTCAAGGATGCAATCTTTGCCCCTACTAAAACCTCTTAGATTTGATCACCTCTTTGTTCTGTCTCACTAGCTACTGCATCCTCAGTACAGTTTTTTAGTATTTGGGTTTCAAATTTGGATTCATTAGCAGTTTTTTTTAAAGTGGTGTGCCCCAGGGATGCAACCATGGGCTCTCCCGCGCTCATTGAAAAGTGGTGTGCCCCAGGGATGCAATCTGGGCCCTACTGAGGTCATTGAAAAGTGGTGTGCCCCAGGGATGCAACCTTGGGCTCTACCACGCTCATTGAAAAGTGGTGTGCCCCAGGGATGCAACCTTGGGCCCTACCGTGCTCATTAAAAAGTTGTGTGCCCCAGAGATGCAACCTTGGACCCTACCGCGTTCATTAAAGTGGTGTGCCTCAGGGATGTAACCTTGGGTCCTACTGTGCTCATTGAAAAGTGGTGTGCCCCAGGGATGCAACCTTGGGCCCTACCGTGCTCATTAAAAAGTTGTGTGCCCCAGAGATGCAACCTTGGACCCTACCGCGTTCATTAAAGTGGTATGCCTCAGGGATGTAACCTTGGGTCCTACTGTGCTCATTAAAAAGTTGTGTGCCCCAGAGATGCAACCTTGGACCCTACCGCGTTCATTAAAGTGGTGTGCCCCAGGGATGCAACCTTGGGCCCTACCGTGCTCATTAAAAAGTTGTGTGCCCCAGAGATGCAACCTTGGACCCTACCGCGTTCATTAAAGTGGTGTGCCCCAGGGATGCAACCTTGGGCCCTACCGTGCTCATTAAAAAGTTGTGTGCCCCAGAGATGCAACCTTGGACCCTACCGCGTTCATTAAAGTGGTGTGCCCCAGGGATGCAACCTTGGGCCCTACCGTGCTCATTAAAAAGTTGTGTGCCCCAGAGATGTAACCTTGGACCCTACCGCGTTCATTAAAGTGGGGTGCCCCAGGGATGCAATCTTGGGCCCTACCGTGCTCATTAAAAAGTTGTGTGCCCCAGAGATGCAACCTTGGACCCTACTGCATTTATTAAAGTGGTATGCCCCAGGGATGCAACCTTGGGCCCGCCCTACTGTGCTCATTAAAAAGTTGTGTGCCCCAGAGATGCAACCTTGGACCCAACCGCGCTCATTAAAGTGGTGTGCCCCAGGGATGCAACCTTGGGCCCTACCAAAAACGTTACAACCCGCTCACCTCCTTATTCTGCTTCTCCGCATCTCTCGCCTTTTTCTCCAGCTCCCGCATCTTCCACTCGCAGTCCGCGAGCATGTGCTCGGCGCGTGCGGCGGCCTGCGAGCGCGCCGCCTCGTGAGCCGCTCGCCATTTCACCGTGTTCGCTTCTGCTGCTGCTAGCGCCTGGGTATGGGTATCTGAGTTAAAATTCAAGTACGAAATCTGCGCCGTCGACAAGTTACGTTTGTAGCGGACTGATATTTGTAAATTGTAAACATTCAGATATGACAGAGACTTAACGGCATCTACCGTTTTTATAAGCACAATTCATAATTATGCCCTAAAATGAGCTTGAATGTGTCCATTTTGACATTAATTTTTAAATTGATATATTTAACACGGTAGATTAATGTCAAACTTGATACATTCGAGCTCATTGTAAGGCTTATAATTATGAATTGCGGTAAGTTTTTTTTAAAACTTCATGCAGATTACAGTACATATCGGACTTAAAGCTACGTAGCTTTTTCTACCAGTCAACCAGAGAGCAATTAACAAAAATTACATTGACTACAGTTGATGCCGTTAAAGTCATGTGTGAATGTCACAAATATCGGTCTACCCCAAACGTAACTTGTCGACGGCGTAGAATATCTATCTACATGTTTTCACTAAGACTATGACTATTACACCACAATTTTGTCATGTGGTGTAGACTATGAGTTTATACTCATACGAATGCTTTCTTTAATCGAGAACACACTTTATGTGGCGCTTTTAATATCATTTCAAGAAGCAAACGAAGGTTTGACAGTAGGTCGGCATGAGGTTTGTAGATTAGGCTAACATTTTGCATTAGATTTGACTATACAGAACAGACTATATTCACGTGTCACTCACCTCCTGCGCTCTCTGCTCCTGGACGTTTTTCTCTCGCTCAAGTCTATCGCAGTCTCTCTCTAGCGCGTGAACGCGGCTCTCGAGCTGGGCGCGCTGCGTTTGAGCATCCTCCAACTCGACTTGGAGGTGCCTTATCGACTCGTCTAAAGAGAAAAGGATAGCTTTATATGGTTTATTGAGGGATGTGTGCAAAGAAAGATAAAGCTTTTTGGTTGTTTGTGACTTTTACTGGCAATAGGGAGGTAATTTAGACTCGTTTCTTGTGCAGAGGGATTTTGAAAGGTAGCGTCCCACAGGGATCAAACCTTTGCCCATAACTCTTAAACTGAAATTAAATTATTGGCCTGTCCCAAAGACGCGCCACTTAATACTGGCCATCAGTTTTGCACGTCCAGTCACAGCCACATTCTCTGCTCGAAGTTGGAGAGGTTTTAAAAGATGGCGTGCTAACATCGGGCCCTTGCTTTTTATGTAACCCTCTAAGGTAATGATGTCCTGTCAACTCACGTCACGGCGGTACATCCACAATCCTCCTTCCGCAACCACAACCACTCTGATAAGAGTGTCCGACTAAGAAGTAGAAACATAACTGCCCTGCTTAGAACGAGACAAGCTTATGGGACACGTATAGCGCTGTCTCGTTCTAAGCAGAGCAGTTCTGTTCAGGTCCTGCTATAAGAGCTCATGGTAAGCCCCCTGATCCCGTCTAATCCAAAACGAAACAGTATAAATCTCCTGAAGACTCAAGACCTACCATTGTTCCTCCGGAGCTGATCAGCCAGCTCCGCGGAGCAATCGCGTGCGGCTGACAGCTCCTCCTCCAGCGACCGCCCTCGCTGCCGCACCAGCTCCGACTCTTTGTATGCTGCTGCGAGCTCGCATTTCAGTTCTGAAAGTGGAATTGTTTATATCGTTAGTTACTGCTAGTATTAAGAAAACCATCTTGGCGTTAATGTCCTGGTTGTGCTCTCGCGCACGAGGATCCGGGGTTTATCCTGACCATGATCTAGGATTAGGCAGATCTGATAATTACAGTGGAACGACTGCCAATTGACCTCCGTGACCCTGTTACTAAGGGAACCTGACCAGATTGTATCATGGTTACACGTTCAGGCGCCTGATTGTGCAGATTTCATCACGGTGTTTTCCCTCACCGTATGAGCATCGTTTAGTATTAATATTTGTAACTGTCGTTATTAACTGCTATTAGTAATAAAGATAAACTTCTCTCGCTTCCTCCCCATTCAATCTCACAAAACTTGTTTACTTTTGACTTGATCTTGCTATAAAATGTTCTCGATTTGATCGTGAATCACACCTCTACAGATCGACAAATCGACAAGGATCACAATGAACGTGACATAAAAAGGAGCTATGTGATACGCTGACAGTTGGAGAAATATGCATTTTGGTACAAATTGTGATACCAAACCTATGGAAACAGAAAAAGAGACCAACTAGGAAAAATCCGATGTAGGAAAATGACGATTATAACTAAGACAAGTTAAAAATTAGACGAGTTATTAAAATGTATAATTTGAAAAAGGACTAGTTTAAAACATGACGAATTCGCCCGTAGCGAAACTAACACGTTTGCGTTGTTGTCGCATTATGTTCTTACTAGGGATGTTACGGAGCTTCGACTCCGACTCCGATAAGTCGGAACTTCCGATTGATCTTACACCTCCGGTTCCGACTTCGGTTCCGATACTTTTAAATCGGAGGTTTTAATCGGAGGTCGAACCATAGCAGATAGCGGCGGCAGCGACGCGCGGCGGCTGCGGTCAACGTGTACGAACGAACGAAGGTTAATGCATGTCGTTGGAAAAGCACGCGTTCTGTCATCGATTAATATTTCCCTTGTTGTTACGCAATACGGATGGTTTGTTTTGTTTTGTGCGGTGTGTCAATTAAAGTTATCTGTTTTTGATTTGGAACTAGTGGAAAGTTACTGGAAATACAAAATTCCAATCCCTTAAACCGATTGTCCTCCAATATTTATCGTGTCCACCAGGGTCAGTAGCAAGCATAGAGAAAATATTTACTAACGTAATAGAGCAACCATCACAAACAAAAATATTGTACCAACCTGTCACGTGCGGGAGGTGCGGGGGGAGGCTGCTAAGTCATAGAATGACCGATGAAATGTTATCATTTTCTTTATTTTTGGCCCTCGAATGGTTCGTACAGTTTTTAATGCACAAGATAGCGTTTTTTTGAATATCCAAGCCACTGTCAGATTGGTCCGCGTCGCGCAATGTCTCAGAACTGACTGCGGCCACTGTTGTCCATGGACCGCAAAGCGTGGTTCAAAGAAAATACTTGCGGTGTCTCCTCTATTACTTTAGTAAATATTTTCTCTATGGTAGCAAGCGACCAATTTTTAGTGGTACTCGCCTAATCTATGATCCGTTAAAAATATATTGGACGGAGACAAAGCTGCAAAGCTGTTGTTTATTCAATATAATTTGCTACTTCTGGAGTCAATTAATTTGATTTAATTTGCTAACTGTCATAAAAATGTGTTTATTTTTATTTGTGACACCTATATGATACAGGTTTATTATTTTTTAATTGAAATTAAAGAGGCTGATTGATTAATGTTTTTACTATTTTATTTTATTGCCTGCCCTCAACACATCTTTCATCTCCAACTCCGCCTCCAACTCCGATTCCACTTCCGATTCCGGTTCCGACTCCGAAAAACCAAATTTAGAAACTCCGACTCCGACTTCGGCTCCGATAAAACCAACTCCGTAACATCCCTAGTTCTTACTTATTATTATTATTATAAGAATCTTTAACCAACATTTCACCTCATTACCAACACGAGTTCGAAAAAAGGTCCGCCGTATTTAGGGACATTAAACAAAACAAAGCACGTGAAACGAATAGAAATTACGCAGAACACTAGTGTGATAAGTTATTGATCTATCAATTTTTAGCATTAAACAGTATAAATTGGTCATTAGCATCGCATTTTCTGGCTTCCGACGACACGGATGAGTTACGTATTGTCGTTGTGTGCCAAAGATTCGGTGGAAAATGTGGAAATTTTGTGAATAAGTACCCGGTGTTTCTTTGTTAACTAGGATTGTGGGATTTGCGGATACTGTGTCATTGTTAGGGCAATGTATTTTTGGCGGGCAATTTAGTGTATTTTTGTATTGTATTCTCGGGTACATGGTGTAATGTTCGGAAGTGGGGCTTAGTCACAATGGCTTTAGCCCGTCTGAGTCTTTCTTTGTTTTTGTATGCCATGTGATTTATGGGTGTAGGCACTTGGGTATAAGAGTTTACAGCGATGGCTATGTAGCTATGTTGGTGTAAATAGGTACCTAGTTACTTCGCTGTAGTATTTTTTCTTAGAGAATGTAGGTAGGTATTTATTCTTCGGAATTAAAGTTTCCTCTGCTACTTAACTAGAATTACCTACCTATAAGAGCCTACAAGCCGGAGATGGTGTTCGACCTAACTAAAGAAAGTGTAGGTACCTACTTGACGACCTGAGTGGTTCAGTGGTCGACATGCCAGTCAGTCACGCAATAGGTCCCGGGTTCGATTCCCGTCTGTGTGAAATTTAAATGATGAATTTTCATTTCTGTTACGGGTCTGGGTGTTCTATGTATAATAAGTATGTGTTTAAAAATATATATAAGTAGTATATTAGTTAGCTAGCATCCATAGTAGAGCTCGTCTAATTTAAAATGACGCGCCCCACTATCGCATTAACGCACACAAGCAAGTTTAAAATATGGACGCAATACATATACAAGTGCCGTTGTAATTGGTCATTCACTTGGCGGTGAAATTCAAACGTAGGAGAACGCGTCGTTCATTGGCTCCCACACAGATGAAGTGTCGTTATCAATATTTGCACTCACACATCGAAATCAACTAACTAAGTAGTGGGGCGCGTCATCTCAGACTAGACGAGCTCTACAAGCTTTACTTAGTTTGGTGCTAAATAACGCACTGTGAATTTGTCCACGATTATTTATTATCTATTATTTATAACTTTGTGGTTTTATTAGATTTTATTATTTATTCTACTTCTACCAATTCTATCACTTTTATCCGTGCTTCATCCCCCAGGATACACTGAATACCAGCGCTATGGCAGCAGCCAAGGCTTATGCTAAATGTGATCCCGTTGCACGATTTCTCATGGCACGGATAACGATACACCACCATCACAGCCCATAACAGTCCACTGCAGGACTTAGGGCCTCTCCCACGAAAGGGGAGGTTATTGCCATAATCCCCACGCTTGGCAGGCGGGTTGGAGATCGCAGTGTTATAAATATAACAATGGAAAACGCTGCTGCCCATTTTCCAGCCCACGGAGACTCTAGATCTTTTGCCTCGAAAACATTAGTCGCCTTGTACGACACCCGCGAGTGTAAGGGGTTGGTGCTATTCTACTCTGCCGGACACCACACGGCCAGATAACGATACAACAATGTACTAAATCGTCATTACTGCTGTTTGTAGCTTTTCATTATTTCATTTTCTTTATATAAATGTAACCAGCTGTGCCATGTGATTTAGTGTACCTAATAAATGCTTTTTATTTATTTAAACAAGGTAGAGCTCGTCTAGTCTAAAATGACGCGCCCCACTACTTAGTTAGTTGATTTCGATGTGTGAGTGCAAATATTGATAACGACACTTCATCTGTGTGGAAGCCAATGAACGACGCGTGCTCCTACGTTTGAATCTCACCGGCAACTGAATGACCAATTACAACGGCATTTGTATATGTATTGCGTCCATATTTTAAACTTGCTTGTGTGCGTTAATGCGATAGTGGGGCGCGTCATTTTAGATTAGACGAGCTCTACTGTCTTGTAGGTACCTAAATATAGCGGCGTGCAAGAATGTGCAATACATTGCTCTTCCACACAACAATCACTTCGCCCCAAGACTTCAATTCGCGGCCTTGTACCGCGACCTTTAAGCGGTCTGCGCGAAGCGAAACACCAGAAATAACGCATTGGTAACAATGTAATAAACCTATGGCCTTGTTCACATTTGGCGCCAAGACTGAAGTAAACTGTTTTCGGTACACCAGAACCAGTAATTTCCGGTATTTACTTTCTCTGCTGCTTTTGAGCGAGCTACATAGTAGTCATTATTTTCCCGTAGTGTAGTAGGCAACGATAGCTGGATAGTATGAGTCAGTGGCCGAGCGGTTGAGTATCCGACTCGTAAGCGAATGCTACCGTTCCAATCCCGCTGCGTCCATGTACCAATGACTCTTTTCTGAGTTATGTACATTAGTTGAAAGCTAACCTATGCTTTTACGGTGAGGGAAAACATCGTGATGAAACCTGCACATTCAGGCGGCTGAATGTGTAACCATGATCCAATCTGGTCAGGTTTTCTGGTAGCACGTCACGGAGGTCAGACGGCAGTCTACTACCTGATCTGCCAAATCCTGGATCATGGTCAAGGCGGACCTCGGGCCCTCGCGAGAGCACACTCTGGACATTAACGCTAAGGATATTTTAATATGCTAACTTTCGCGTATCTCCTACTCGTACCCCACCACTACCCTACCCTAATCTACCCCTACCCTATCTTACTTTACCCCTACACTACCCTAGTCTTGTATATCTTCTAGGAGGATGCTCATGATGATCAATGCATATTATGAGCGTGACCGTACCTACTTATTCCAGCCGAAGGATCCCGCGGAATACTAGACTGATTCAGACCTTCAGGTGAAAACCACGGACCTACTTGACTGAGTCAGACAGAACCCCAAGCCCAGAACCGCTTTTTTACTAAGCACCTAATAATTTTGACAACTACAAATTACACTCTGTCGAGATATTACGAGTGCGTTTACTCAGAGGTGAATGCTACCACGGTTTTAGCCGCCATGCCGTGTGTCTGGCTTCGCGCCAACACGTTCGCTTTTGTTGTGCCACCGATTTCTCAGGTGGTGAAAGCTAGGCTCCGGTAGTGCCTTGAGAGTTGGGATCGTTCAGGAGGTGTATAAGAGGTCTCTCTAGAGGCGGGCAACGGTTTGGTTAGCAACCTAATCGACAGAAAAACTCAGGTAACCCCTGATCAAGTTTACATATTCTCAAATATTTCCTAAACAGCTAAACCGATTTGAACGAAACAAAGCTAAAAACCATTTGGATTAAACACGCATACACCCACACATAGCAGACACGTGTCAAACTAATAACACCCCTCTTCTCTTCATGAAGGTTATAAAAACAACCAGTAGGGCTTTCCTCTATCTCAGTGGACTACTGAATTTGACATTGTTCATTGTTCATTGTTCATTTATTGCATAAATTAAAAATGTACATGTCCACTTTGTTAAATTCAATTTTTTATGTGTTATTTTAACATATAACTTAAATTATATACACTACACAGGTATTAAATACACAGTATTTAATACCTATCCTACAAATTGTATAGTATAGGTATCAAACACAGTATAGGTATTAAATATTGACATTTGTAATTATAATGTTAATTGTGTGAGCATGTTTGGGTCAATGACATTGTTTTATTCCTTTGTAGAAATCATCTATGTTGTAGCAAGCTATGCCAACCAAAACATTTTTTAATTTATTAGTGAATGTGTCGACATTTGATGCATCCCTTACATCCGACGGTAATGCATTATATAGCTTAGGGCCTACGACATCCAGCATCTTGCGCGCCTTGGCGCGGCGCCGCGGCGGCACGGCCAGCATATTATAATCTTATAGCTAGTGTCAAATAAGAAGAGACTTGGCGGGTCACGTGGTTCGACTTGCGCTGTATACTGCGCGAAATCCCCTCCACTGCCATTTGACAAGTCTCTTCTTTCGTGACGCAGGTTATACACTCTAATTTTGTAGACGCTATGCCAGTGGCCCACGTAGATGACGTAGTGTAGAATTATCTAATGTCAAATACAGTTTTTTATTTTTATTTAATACCGCTATTTTGGCAAACAATATTACGGCCTGCCTGATGGTAAACAGTCACCGCAGCCTATGGACGTTTGCAATACCAGGGGCATCACCCACGCGTTGCCGACCCCGTAAAAACCTTTTACCAACTGAGTTAGACAATAGCTCCGCAGGTAAAGTCCACTTACGAGCAATCTCCGCCTCCTTCTCCTCGAGCTGTTTCCTGTAGTCGATGATAAGCGCACGCGCAGTCTCCGCCTCGCCGCAGCGCGAGTCCGCCAGCTGCGAGAGCGCGGACACTTGGCTCTGGAAGCGGCTCTCCTGGGAGACCAGCGACTTCCTGGGGAGGGAGGGAAATAATCATGGTTTAGAGGCATCGTGAACCTGGCCGTGTGTCCGACAGAGTAGAATTATACCAATCCCTTACACTCGTGGGTGTCATACAAGGCGACTAATGTTATTGAGACTGAGACAGAGACCTTTTTACCTGTGTTACCACAAATAAAAATAAATTGAAATTGGAATTGACAAAAGATCTAGAGTCTCCGTAGGCTGGAAAATGGGCAGCAGCGTTTTCCATTGTCATATTAACAACACTGCGATCTCTAAACCGCCTGCCAAGCGTAGAGATAATGGCAATAACCTTTCGTGGGAGAGGCCCTAAGTCCTGCAGTAGACTGTTATGGGCTGTGATGAATGACTGCCATCTAACGTCCGTGACATTACTTCTAGTGGAACCTGACCAGAATAGATCATGATTACACATTTAGTCGCCTGAATGTGTAGGCTCCATCACGATGTTCTCCCTCACCGTAAGAGCATCGGTTAGCATTCAACTACCTACATAACTCAGAGAAGAGTCATTGGTACATGGCCTCAGTGGGATTCGAACCAGGTACCTCCCGCTTACGAGTCGGATACCATAAACAAGCAGGTATTCACTCGAGTTTATTTAACTTGAAATAGCTCGCGTCTAGACACAAACATAGTATTCCAGCCGGTCTGATTCTAAACAGGCGCACTCGAATGTAGCCCCATTGAGATTTCAGTTACTAAATTAGATATTGAATGTTTTCTTAGCAGTTATTTTAGTCTTTATTGCTTCTCCGAGCGAATGCATATAGCGTTGTTGCTTGCACCAATGCTTGCAGGGATAGTACATTTCTGTTCTTCAAATCAAATCAAATGAAAATTTATTTATTGAGTAGGACATTAAACGACCTGAGTGGTTCAATGGTCAACATGCCGGTCTGCCACGCAAGAGGTCCCGGGTTCGATTCCCGGCCGGGCAGAAATTGAAATGATGAATTTTAATTTCTGTTACGGGTCTGGGTGTTCTATGTATATTAAGTATGTATTTAAAAAAAAAAAGTATGTAGGTAGTATATCAGTTATCTAGCACCCATAGCACAAGCTTTTCTTAGTTTTAGTTCACGAATATTTATTTATAATTATATAGACGATGGGGTAGGAAAGTTGGTAGGAAAAACTAATTAACTGGTACCTTTTCTGTTTTTGAATCGCCAGCTTCAATACAAAAGGTTTGCAATTTTGCATGCATCAAAATATCGAACTTTTCATGCCAGCTTTTTCATTAAAAGCATTCGAATCAAGGCGAATGATTCAAAAATAGGGCCCAAGGCTTTGTCGTGGATCTGGGGGTAGGGCCGCCTATCTCGAATAATAATCATCTTGGCGTCAATATCCCGGTTGCACTCCGACGGATGGGGCTTTTCCCTAACGGGTTGTGCAGGCCTGTAGTCGTATTCACAATGATTCGAAACCGTTTCCGAACGATTCGACACGAAATTCGTGAGCGGCGAATCCGTGTCGCTCGATGAGAAAACTGTTATTCAGAATCCCGATAAATTCCACGGAAACTGTATAATTATAACATATGAAAATTTCATCAAAATTAACTAAAACCACATTTCCTAAGAACTTTTGCGGGGTCCTTTGTCAATTCCGTATCCGAATCCGATTTCCGAGCCAGTGTGAATACGGCTACTGATGGCAGTCAGTCGCCGCTCGTAAAAAGCCAAAACACCACAACAGTGATTTTCTAATAGAAAAGCGGAGCCTAGCTCGCAGATTTACCGCTAGGATGGGTAGGATGAGGTTCGTAATTTCTACGCAACGAACACTATCTAACAGTAATTAATCGCCAGCACCATGGCATAGCGAGGCCGCAGGAACGGGTGGATTGCACAGCGGCCGTGCTGTTTAAAATAATATTTATTTTATCTACCATACCTACATATTTTTTATTTTTTTTATGTATTTATTTATTTTATTTAGGTAGTATAACGCCCGTGACGTACCCAAACAATGGACCCACAGCATACCAGCGCTGTGAGTCGTTTCTTGCGCCTCACAGCACATGCTGAGTGGGTACCATTTGCGCTAGCCGCTAGGGCACCGACAGTGTCATGGGAGACTACAATATATTATCTTAATTAAGATATTTTAAATGTTAATGTGTCCGTTGTCTGTAATTGTAACTGTTATTGTGTCGTGGTGTGCTATGTGTAATAAATGTATTTTCTTTCTTTCTGTCTTTCTTAATTCATAAGAAACTTCAAAGTTGAAAATACTCTTTTGTTGTGGGTACGGTACCTACAATCCATTCCTACCCACCTAAGCACATAAAACAAAAACAAAGCTCGCCCCTTTGTGAAAACGTGACTAAATACCTAAATATCGAAGAGCACCTAGTTTCCTTTGTCCGAAAACTAAAACACGACTTTGTACCACCACGTGAGACCAAATAAATCAGTAACGTGACTCAGCGGCAGCGTTCGCCCATCGTCAGGGCTTGCGTCAAACGGGACGACAAGATGGCGTCCTTGAGATGTCAAAAAGAGCGCGAAATACACCCGCGAGTTCGTGTCCTCTTGAAATAGACCGACTTCTTGTTTAGGTGGGTGGTTTTCGTTATTTGATATTGTAAACATGGTTTATATGTTTTTGTGTGTGTCATCCTCATCATCATCATATTAGTCGGAGGACGCCCACTGCAAGTCATAGGGTTGCCCCAGTCCTGTGCCTTCCGCATCCAGGTACCTTTGATCTTTACTAGGGCGTCGGTCACCTTGTGGGACGCCTACCCACGCTGCGTCTTTTGGTTTGTGTGTGTACCAATTCTAATATATAGCAGAGTGAAAAAGCGAATGCTTTACTAATTAAATGCGGTAGTAATGTACCTAGATGACAAATCAAATACCTACAAAAGTGTGACGGTAAGTGTTAATATTGTAAACCGTTAAATTGAAACAGTGGAATTTCTAATAAGTAGTAGAGTCTCATATATTGACTTTGAGAGCTTTGAGATGAGTTTCACAGGTTACGAGCGCAACCCAAAAATGGGCCGAAATAAGATCTTTTAAGTTTTTTTTTGTGTAAAATTACAAATCCGCCACGTTTATGATGACCTTCTAATGGAAATGCCTCCTCCTAAGTTCACATGAAACACTTCGTTTGAATACGAATAGGAGTCTAGAAAACTGAATGTTTGGCAATTTAATCGTCTTTTTAATTTGTTAGTATTATATTACGAGCATCAAAGCACAATGACCTTATTGAGAATATGTACTATAGGTACACCACTATCCGATACTGTGAAGAAAAACATCGTAATGAACCGACATATTCAGGCGACTGAATGTGTAACCAAGATCCAATCTGTTCAGGTTCCCCTGGTAGCAGGCTCATGGAGGGCCATGGCAGTCGCTCCACTGTAATTAACTCATCATAATCTTGGCGTTAATGTCCCGATTGTGCTCCTACGCACGAGGGCCCGGGGTCCGCCTTGACCATGATCCAGGATTTTAATTATAGTGGAGCGACTGCCATCTGACCTCCATGACCCTGCTACCAGGGGAACCTAACCAGATTGAATCATGGTTACACATCCAGTCGCCTGAATGTGTAGGTTTCATCACGATGTTTTCTATCACCGTAAGAGCATCGGCTAGTATTCAACTAATGTACATAACTCAGAAAACAGTCATTGGTACATTTCCGGAGCGGGATTCGAACCCGGGATCTCTGGCTTACGAGTCGTATCTAACCGCTAGGCCACCGACGCTCTTACGTAATTATCTGACCTGCCAAATCAAGGTCAAGGCCGATCCCTATTATATTTTTTTATACGCCAAGATTATTATATTTTTTTACTACAGACCCTGGGTGGAAATTGAACCTATTTCATCCTCAATACGCGACGTACTCGCTAACGAAATGACCACCATGAATACGTCCTAAAATTACGAGATGGAATTTGGATTATGAGACCATGGACACACATATTTATTAACTTAATACAAAGTAGTTAAAGTTACACCAGAACTTTATAGCGGCAGGAATGTTTATTATCAAAACACGTGAATTTTATCCACCCACCACATATTTATAACGTAAACAAGAGCGATTCATGACTTCAATTTATTTTTGCACCGTTTACCTACGCTTTTCGCTTTCTTCGTAAAAAATAAGATCCGGAAAATATTTTCGACGTATTCTGCTTTATGCATGTCATCATCATCTTACGCTCGCGCGAGGGCCCGGGCTTCGCCTTGACCATGATCCAGGTTTTGGAGTGACTGACGTCTGATCTCCGACCCTGTTAACAAGGGAACCTGACCAGCTGTCTTATTTTATTATTTCAGCCGTTTTTTCCCAATTAATCCCGAGAGCTCGTTCCTGCAAGGCGGGTTAGTCGTATCACCGTAATGTTTCGGTCACGAGTTTGCCATGTCAAAGCCTTGTATGTATAAAGAATTTGGTTCACTCATTTGTGTGTGTGTGAGTCATACAGGCCGAAGTATGAGTATGTTACTGGCGATCGGGCTCCGAGATCCAAAGTCTATACGCTATCGATTTGGGAACACGGCAATTTAGCAAAATAAGATTGGATCATGGTTAGACTGAATGTGCAGGTTTCATAACCATGTTTTCCCTCACCATCTCACCTTGAGCATCGGTGGTAAACTAATGTGACGGCACTGGGGATCGAATCAATTTAAAGATAAGGTGAAAAAACTTTAATGAAAAAAGCCTATTATAAAATTGATGAATATATCAATGACAAAAATGTATGGTGTACTACTAGCTCTTCGAAATAGGAAGTTATTTATAAATTTACAATTTTGTTAATTGGGTGAGGATGATTTGATGTGTAATAGTCATTGAATAACAAATCTTTTTTTAATGTGTACGGCATTGGCAGCGCATGCTCACTTAAAAGTCTGCCTGGTGGTGGCGTGGGGGTCGGGTCGTTCTCTTCCCTCAAATATGGTTGAATTGGACGATGGCTGGGCCCTGCGTCATGCTCGTGAACGGGTGCTGCCTTGGTGGACTGGCCTGCTTTTGCTGTGCCATTTTTTGTTTTTGAATTTATTTTTATTTTTAGTTATCTTGACCGATTTGTAGAGGTTCACATCATATTCCAATCAAAACAGGCTCACTCAAATTAAATTGACAAATGTATCAATGCAATGTAATCATATTTAAATGTACCTGTGGGTTTCTTGCCGTTTCTTTTTCCCACAGATGGTCATTTTCCTAACTGAAGCGGCATACTGACAGACAGACGACATTCTTTTTACTTATTTGTTCCGAGCTCAGGGGGCGACGCGGGTAGGCCGGCTGGGGCGTGCGGGTGTGAGCGCCGGCGGGCTGGCTGGGTCCGGGCGCGCGCTGCACATGATTCGCCTAGGCGGTTATGTGCGTGGCGCGTATCGGTGCCCGGTGTCTCGCCGGAGTAAGCCCTCGTACGCGCTGATCGGTCTGCATGCGTCGCCCCCTACCTGGATGAGCTCGCTTAACTTCCCTTTGTTTTCCGTTAGATTTTTGACTTTTGAAAAGAGATTAATTAACGTAATCCTAATTCAATAAATACTTTTTCATTTTCATTTTCATCTGGTATCTCTCGCTAACGAGACAAACCTGCCAGCCATTACGCCACCGATGCTCTTTCTTTTCTTTAAGCATGTCATTGCTACAAAATATTAGGGACAAAGTCTTTGTATTTAGCATCAGAAATACACAAATAATTCTGGCAGAATAACGTCCATAAACTTAAAATTCATGATACCAATAATTATAGTCAGCAAAGATTTCTTTATGAACTGTCAAAATACTTAATTTTGATTGAAATATGTAATGCGATCTGGCTCAGAAATGGTAATCAACAGTACTATATTATATGATGGTTTACGACGCCAGGATGCCCAAGACCGGGCGAATGGAGGAAAATGAGCCGGAAAGCGGACCCTGGTAGAAGCTGGGAATGACCGCTTGGAAGATTATGATGAGTACTATATTGTATGATGTATAATGTATAGTAGACATACACCTACATTAAAAGTAAGGGCTGTTTTTAAAGGCGGAGAACTTTAAATATAAATAAAGCAAAGAAAAAAGTATTTAGTATCAGTGAAACAAGCCGCATAGGAAAGATAATTTTATGGCATTTGTGTTTGAATGTAATTTCTGCCGTGACTGGTGCGTAGATGGCCCAATCTGAATATCCTATTTTCATACACGTTTCGCAACAATTGCAACCGTATTTCGCTAATAACTCACCGATTGTTATTTCGGTCGTCTCTTGCTTACCGGTGGAGAAAAGTGACTTGACATATCTCCAAAGAAAATAATGTAATGGTGTTGGATTACACAATATCGGTAGTCAACGTGAAATTATTCGTTGATGTTTATTTCTTTCCTCATACAAAATGTTGTTTGGATGCGAAGAACGAGCGAAGTGGGCCAAGAAGAGTAGGAAGGCGGACCCCGGGCCTTCGCGTGCCGCGCGGGAGCGCAACCGGGACATAACGCCGAGATGATGATGATGATACAAAATTTTGATCGGCGATAAATCTCACTTTTGGATGAAGGATTGGACCGCAATCATATTCAAACACAAATACCATAAAATTACCTTTCCAAAAGATATGAAATACTTTAAATATTTAGTTTTCTGTTGATCTCTTTTATTTTTTATTTTAGTTGTTTTATTTAATCTCCACCTCTAAAAAACACCTTTATAACGTAGGGTAACTTGCTGTGCTGTCGTCTCTATTCCTTCTATACATTGTCTCAGATCAATGGGTTTGAGGACTAAATGCCTATATGGACATTTTTCTCTGAGTACCACCCACTCCTAATTGCAATTTTCCATCTATAAACGAGCCACTTTAAGCTCCTCAATCTGGTAAAACAAACGAACAGATGTGAATTTATATCAAGGGCAAAATTAGTAAATTTTGCTACAGTTTTGTAAGCAAATAACCTCTTCATACACATCACTCATCACCCTCATGTCCCGGTTGTGATCCCGCGCGTGAGGGCCCGGGCTTCGCCTTGACCATGATCCGGGATTTGGCAGATTTTACAGTGTGTATTGTGGTGGAGATTACAGTGGAGCGACTGCTATCTGACCTCCGTGACCCTGTTAACAAGGGAACCTGACCACATTGAATCATGGTTACACATTCAGTACATGTTTCATTACGATGTTTTCCCTCACCGCAAGAGCATCGGTTAGTGAACTAATGTACATACATAACTCAGAAAAGAGTCATTGGTACATGGCAGCAGTGGCATTCGAACCCGGGACCTCTCGCTTACGAGTCGGATCTCTTAACCACTAGGCCATCGACGCTCCTCTTCATACGCATATATAATTCTTTAATGAAGTGAAATACAGTGTTTATTATATCGATGGGAAATTTGTCTGATCTATGCAGGTACTTTATTTTTAATCTGATAATCCGGTTTCGGTAAACAGTTAAGTTCGGAATGTCCGATTCCTAATTTTTAACGCCCGCCGAAAAATGAGGAGTTAAGTTTGACGCATGTATTTGAGCTTTGTGTCTCCCGAACGGATGGACCGATTTGGATTCGATTTTATTCTATATGAAAGCATGTTTGATCTTGATTTGTTTAATTAAAATTGGTACAGTAGTTTACAAAATATTAGAATTTCATTAAACTTGGTAGGGGGCTATCAACTTTTTCTGTCGGTTTTAATTATAAATAAATCACATTATATTTGAATGTCCAGATACCAAGTACAGCGGGCTAGCGGAAGATTTTCAGTTCCTTTCGGCCGAAGCTCTCGCCTACTTGACGAAATGTATATTGAAAATAATTTACATTTCGTCAAGTTCTTGGCACATAACAAATCTTTAGTAGATTTAAGTGCCTGAACTAATTGATTTGTCATATTTGTTATGTCAAACATAAAAAGAAAAAAAAAGTAGCAGTAGGGACGTAAAAGCCATACGATAAATAAATAATTATAAATAATAATTATTGTAAATAAATGTGTAAATTTCCAAAACGTCCAGTTGTCCAATTCATACTTTTAACAAAGGGAGGCATTCCTTACAATAAATTAAATCAAGTTAGGCGTTAAATGTCTTTAACGGATGTAGTTCTGTTTATGGCCACCAGTAAAACTTCGAAATCGTTGTCTGTCACCTCATAAAGCGACCCTGAGTGGTTCAATTTGTTAACATAGTCACGCAGAAGCCCCGGGTTCAATTCCCAGCTGAGCCGTAATTGAAATGATGGATTTTAATTTGTGTTACGGGTCTGGGTGTTATATGTATAATAAGTTTGTATATAAAAGTATATAAGTAAGAATAGTTTTGTCGTGCTACGCTGTACGCTGACAATTAGTAGCTAAAGTACATAAGTAGTTTATCAGTTATCTAGCCATCAATAACACAAGCTTTACTTTCTTTGGGGCTAAATGGCTCTCTGTGAATTTGTCCACGATTATTTTTTAAAGCGCATGTGTTATTATAACGTCGAAAAACAAGTATATGTGGAAGAAAGCAACGGACAATCTTCACTAGCAATCTACAAGCTGAGCCAAGTGGGCCAAATTAAAATACAATGTTTGAATATTAGATATTGTGTTTCATCCTGTCCGATGTAGTCGTACTATTATTTCTACGACAGCATCGCGCTAGATAAAAAATTATAAGTCCTGTCTGAGTTATCTTTAATTCGTGAAGTTTAAATTGTACCGTGGCTTGAAAATATAATAATTCCAATAGCATAAGTACATTACTATTTTAAAAAATCCTTTGCCACCACAGCAACATTCACGGCATTTGGTGCATCTTTAGCCAAAATCAGTTTGCTACAAGAAGGGAGAATTAGCTATCCCGTATGCCCAAAGGACTTGTCCTGTACCCCAAGGGTATTATGTACCTATACAATCATTTTTATTTTTATTAATGCAATATAACTGCACACAAAGGAATATAATTCTTAAGTTATGCTCTAGCGTTGTACCTATGTACCTACATAAATCGAAATGGGTCAGTGAGGAGAAACCCGACACTATTAGAGTCAAGAGTCTGGAGTGTCTCGGCATTGCGTAAGCAGAAGAGAATGAGGATGATGAATTGAAAAACATTTTTGATCATTGTTTTCTTTACAAGGTGTCGATTCTGGGTTGTGTACGAGAGTTACTTAATGTGAATGCCGTTTATATAAAACTAAAATCGGCTCATGAACGAATTAGATACCCTATCTCTCATAATTTCAGATTTCTACCCACTGACCCATTTGGATTGCTCACCCAAATGGGTCAGTGGGATAAACTTGATTACTTGACGAATTTCATCTGTATTTTACGTTCTATTCGCAAAGATTACAAGTACCGTTGACTGGGGTTACTATGATTTGCGGGGAGACAACGATCACTTACCTACTTTTCTCTGTTAAGTTGTAAGGGAAAGATTGCTCATTTTCGGCATATCCACTAATCATATGTATGACACGTTTTGTTTGCATAAAAATAACACTTGATTAATAGAGAAAAGTCAGTGATCAATGTCTCCCGGCCAAAGCAACCCCAGTACTGGGTATAACGCGTGAGTAACAATGAAATACAAAAAATTATAATCTCTAAATACTTACTCATCTTTATCATCTTCCGGCTCTACGACTCGTGCTACGTTGACTTCTTCTATTTCTTCTATCACTTCTATTATCTCCTCCTCAGTTTCCGTTTCAGTTTCAGTCTCTTCTTCACTCTCACTAGCACTCTCACTCTCTTCAATTATAGTCTTAATATCACTCGTTAAGTCCTCATCATTCTGCTTATCATCTATAAAACCACTGTCACTATTGTCACTGGATATTCGTTTGAGGCCATCGTTGTCTTCGTTTAAATTTATAACAGTCTTATTAATATTCTCTTCGTTTCTGGACACTACGTAGCCTCCCAACAACTCGTCATTGTCGGGCAGTTCCTCTAAATATTCGTCCTCTTCTTCGGAAGAAGTTAACGATTCGAACGAAGAGCATATCTCTTCGTCGGTTTGCTGGTCGCCGTCGTCGAAAACTATGTGCTTCCTGAACGTGACCCGCTTTTTACTACACTCCGATCTATCGTCGTCAGAACATGCTTCGGTGTCAGATTTGGGAAGTTTCAAGTTTGATTTCTTAACTAGACCGGGTGATTCAAGACTTCTAGTTTCAGGGTTGACTGATATGTTGTTATTGTCTTCAGTTTCATTGTCTTTAGCTTCTTCATTTTGGAGTAATTTGTCTAGTTCACCCTTCAATTCTGACTTGTAAGCGTCGATTTGACTTCTATCGTCTTCGATAGTCTCATACACCGGCTCGCTGACAGGCGCCTTGCTGTCCCCGTTCCCCATCGATCGTGGATGCTGGTCGTTTGTCACATTTATTTCATCGATAGTACAGTCTATACTCCTCGCGATCTCTCTTAATAATGCTTCAGCGTGACGCTTCTCATCCAATTCCGGATTAGAAACGTACACAAGTGACACGTGTTGTTTGTCAGGCGTCTTATTCGCGTACTTTTGCAGGACCAACGCCTTAACGAAGTCAGCTGAGTCGTCGTTGCCGCACGGCCGCGCCGGCTGTGTATTTTTGGCGTCTGAAAGATCTACGTCGGATTTTCCGTCGCGCTTCAACTCGCGCTCGGATTTACTTCGTTGCAGCGTAGATGTCGCTGTCTCCTTTGGCGGACTCACTCTTACGGACTCCGTCCTGCCGGGTCGCTTCCGGTTCCTTCTTCTTTTCCCCGCCATCATCTGCAGCAACGCACCCACGCCGCTCTTCTGACTGTAATCCGTTTCGGGTATCAACAAGTTCACTACATCTTTTCCGGCGGTCGGTTTCTCGTTCGTTACATCATTGTCGGCGCGAGAGACGCACGCGTCTACTGAATCCGTAACATTTCTAGCGTGCCTGTGGCCGTCGCTCGGCTGTACTCGGCTATTTTCGGCGCCCGCCTCCGACTTCCCGCCTTTTTTCTTGAAGAAACTGAACATGGCCGACTGTCAGTCCAGTCGAGCGGTTCTCGTTTTCAAATGCGTTCCGAAATCATGTCTGTTCGCGCCAACGGTGACTGCTATACTGTTTATAAATAAATATTATTTCCAGCCAGTGTTTTCGGTCGTTTTGCTAATGTTGATTTAGTATTTGCTGGGGAAGTAGATCCTGCTTGACATTGAAAAGTGTTTCTTGCAGAGACTTTTAACTGTATAGAACGTCTACTGAATTAAAAAATTCATTGTGTATTTTTTAAATTGGCTATTCAAATTTTATCTAGATGTAGCGTAGATAACGCTAGCTACATTATTACTCGTTAGATATTTAATTAAAAATGCATCGATTTAAAGATCATTATCTTTAGATCGGTGATACGAGATACCCGGAAGATACGAGCTTTGATCGTAGGAAACGCAGCCGAAACTAACATGTACATTATTTTATTTACTACCGTTACCTATAAAAGTTGAGCGTCATTGCCATAATGGTTAATGGGTTCGAGTCGCTAGCGAGAGGTACCGTGTTCGTACCCTAGCGCTGTTGAACACTAGCCGATGCTCTTACGAGGGAAAACATCCTGATGAAACCTATTCAGGCGATTGAATGTGTAATTACGATCAAGTCTATTCAGGTTCCCCTGGTAGCAGAGTCACGGAGGTCAGATGGCAGTAGCTCCACTGTAATTATCTGATCTGCGAATTGCTGGATATCGTATTTGTAACATCATCTGCCACAATTACAAAACTTTGACGTTGGTTTTTCGACACTCTATTCGTTCATGTGGTTAAATGGCACACACAAACTTTTTTATTACCAAAGAAATCACACAAATATGATGAAACATTGTTAAAAGAGACACCAGTATAAATAGAGTTGGCCGGTTATCAAAGCCTCTGGAAGGTCGCGGTTGGACTCCCCGTGTTTACAATACGCCATAACATTGTAACACGTAAACATTAATCCACTTATAAGTCAGAAAATTTTAGCTAAAGTGCTGGGAACTAAATAATTTAAAAGAAGAAGAGAGAAGTTTTTCTGTTTCTTCGGTGGAAATCGATAAGTAGTAGGTAGGTACTCAAATTTTGGCCGTGTGGTGTCCGGCAGAATAGCACCAACTCCTTACACTCGTGGGTGTCGTACAAGGCGACTAATTTTTTGAGGCAAAATATCTAGTTTCCGTAGGTTGGAAAATGGGCAGCAGCGTTTTCCTTTGTTTTTTTTTATATCAGCGATCTCCAACCCGTCTGCCAAGCGTGGAGATTATGGCAATAACCTCCCCTTTCGTGGGAGAGGATTTAAGTCCTGCAGTGGACTGTTATGGGCTGTGATGATGGACGTTTTATTTAAATTTTCTCCTGACGTCGATATTTACCTACCTATAATATTCACCAATAACAATAAAATATTTATAATCTGTATTAATTTCAATTTGAATTCAAAAATGACATTTAAAGTTTTATTTTTTATGAAGAAATTGGTATTTGAGTATGTATTGAATTAAGTTACCATTTTTGTTGTTGTAAAGTTGCAAAAGACCCATCTAACAGAAAGTATCCTCCTATCCAGGTAGTAATCCTTAGCTTGACATACTTATACTGTAATTGACTTGTAATTAACTATTATCAATAAAACATGAATAAATGTTCCTAACGAACCTATACCTAACGAATGAAACGAATGCGCGAACGAAGTCGCGGTCAAAAGCTTTAGATAAGTAGGTGTGTTTGAGAATACAAATTGACACTTTAACACACTTCCTATAAAACCGGATATGATCGCGCCTCTACTTCATTCATCTATCGAACTACTAGTGACGCTCCTCGGCTGTAATTTTAACTATCGACTTCGATAGATACCTACTCATATTTACGTTTTTTCGTAAGCGGCTGCCGCGGTACCGACAGTGGCATGGGCTACTCATTGTTTTTAATATTTCAATTATATTGTCTCCTGTGTCAATTATGTAACTATTATTGTGTTGTGGTGTGTTGAGTGTAATAAATGTATTTTCTTTCTTTCTTTCTATTTCGTGTCCTGAAACATCCTCGATGGCAACGATGCAATGTAGGATGTGCTCTCGGATGTGAATTATTTCAATATCAAAATTTGCGCGCTGCTATGGCAACTTCGCCACGATCTGTCACATGGCATCGTTGCGGTCAAGGATGTTACAGAGACTGGACCAGCAAACATGCTGAGTTACTTGCATGACAATTTCTTAGTTGAACGATGTTTCCAGAATGTTGCTCGATATCATTTGGACTTCGTCCGATATCTTTAACTACACGTTTCGTAAATTGTCTCCTAGTGAATACAAAGCTTACACGAAACCAATGCTCTTGACGGTGAGGAAATCATGATAAAACCTGCACATTTAGCCGACTGAATATGTAAATAAGATCCAATCTGATTAGGTTCCTCTGGTAGCATGGTGTACGGAGGTTAGATGGCAGTCGCTCCACAGTAATTACCTGACCAACCAAATCCGGGATTATGGTCAAGACGGACCCCGGGCCGTCGTGCGCGAGAGCACAACTGGGACATTAATGCTAAGATGAGTTGTAAAGTGCACACGCCAGCTTAAGATAAGCCGTACGTTCAAAGGTTCCTATACATTCAGGGTTCCAAGTTATTTGGACCTACTATTGAGGTGTAATTTCTGAACTACAACGATCAGCTTCAAATATGTACCTCCTTTCGAACAAAAAATGAATGAAATCGAACTACGCGTTAATAAATTACATCAAGTACACATTTTGACTTCCATTCCCTCTCCCAAGGAAGTCGTAGTATAAACTCAAATCATACAAAGTTTCATTTGAATTTATTCAGTAGTTTCGGAGTGATGCGTGGCCAAGATACAAACAGGCAAGAAAGAAAAGAACATTACTGTTAAAGCTTCAGCATCAGTTATAAAGTACCCTCCAATAAAATAATTCAAAATATCTTCTTTAAATGTACAGAATTGGACCTGTTATATATATATGTATAGATTTATCTGCAGCGCTATGGGTTACGGGCGTGAGAGAGAGTGTATGGATATGTATGTAAATTCTTTAGTAGAAAATGTGTCATTGATGCACTTTCCATTCCGTCAATTAAATTACAACGGCTGATTTCTAACTTACTTTGTGACTACAAAGAAATTCAAATGAAATGCGTTTCTCGTCGCATCAACAGACCACAGGCCACTGCTAGACTTGAACCCCCTCCACATTATTGGAGGTGGTTGCCATAATCTAAACGCTTAGCAAAAGAGGTGGAGATTATACGAGTGGAGTGGAGTGTACAGAGAATTGGTTCTACTTCTAAGGTATTAGTTGGCTAATACAAGTTTGTGACGCACGCAACTAAGAGTATTTCTCGTCTTGACGTTAATGTCTCGGTTGTGCTCTCGCGCTCGAGAACCCGTGATTTGTTTGTTTTGTTGAATAGACCATAATTATATGGTCTTGGTTACGGGAGCGTCAGTGACTGAGTGGTTAAGGTATCCGACTCGTAAGCGAGAGGTACCGGGTTCGATTCTCACTGTGGCCGTGTACCAATGACTCTTTTCTTAATTATATACAGTACTTGAAAACTAACTGTTGCTCTTACGGTGAGAGAAAACATCGTGATGAAACCTGCACATTCAGGCGACTGAATGTGTAACCATGATCCAATTTAGTGAGGTTCCCCTGTTAACATGGCAGTCGCTCCACTGTTGCCAAATCCCAGATCATAGTCAGGGCGGACCCTGGGCCCTCGTGCACGAGAGCACAACCGGGACATGAACGCCAAGATGACCGAGTTTTTGAATTTATCGCGAACTGACAGACAACCGCGGCGTGGGACTTAGACAGTTTGTATGAAACTCAGAGCGTTATGAAGACGTTATACACGCCCGAGCCAAGACAAAGCTGCACATGTGTCAACGCCCGTTCGATGAATTGCACAACATTCAGACGCGTGTCCCTACATCTATCAACGGTGGTCATCTATAATTATTGTACGCATCATACGTTGGGAGGCGTGAGCCAAACTGCGTATGTCTAATTGGGCTATTTGTAACAATTTACTTGTCATTTGTAACATACGAAATGAGTCTGAGTAAAGAACTGAAGAGTACAACATGGAGTTCTTTAAGAAATGGATAAAAAGGTTTTTACGGGGTCGGCAACGTGTGGGTGATGCCCCTGGTATTGCAAACGTCCATAGGCTGCGGTGACCATCAGGCAGGCCGTAAGCTTGTTTGTCGCCTTAGTGGTATAAAAAAAAAATGAGGAGCTGTCCAGCACACTTACGGGGCCCAGCGTTGCCCCGACGCCGCCACCATAGGTCCCTGTAATTACGATTCTGCCAGGATATTACTGGGATCGCAATAAGGGGAAAATAAATAAACTAAAATAAGTACTAACATTTAGTTTTATAATATTTAACACTTTGTATTGTCACTTCGTGATGGAACTCCATTATTATGAATTAATTCACTTTTGTACACTAGTTCCACTTTATTATACAAATTTTATTAAATTTCAACCGGCTTCTTCTTCTTAATCTTCTGAATTTTATAAGATATTACTAACAAAATATGGGGTTGTTAAAATTGTTTTGAACTTTTTAATACTTAATGCTTGAACTACATGGTTTATTATTATTATCATCTTCGTCACATATGGGGATGGTTTTGCCGCAACCCTGATAGTGCTGGTGGTGGCTTGGTAGAATGTAATTGGTAAATTGTAGTTTTGAAAATTATTGTTTTCTAGTTTCTGTATCAGGTGGTCGGACTGTCAACCTGAGGAGTCCACCTGAGTGAGTTCCACCGTCTTATCTATTTCTGCCGCCAAGCAACGATGCGTGCATTGTTGTGTTCCGGTTTGAATGATAAAGTAGCTAGCGCGATTATATGCATGCCTCTTGCATCCACTTCTTACGACTTTTACTTGATCATCTATCCATCTCACCAGGGGCCGTCCCACGCTGCGGTTACCTATACCTATGTGGTCCCCACTTGTGAACCTAGTCCGCCCTATCAGCCATCGTACGTAAATCAGCCATTGGTTCGCTAGCTAGGTACATGACTGTGGATCTGTATTATTTTCCTGCCAACTCAAACAATGTCAATCACAACCATTCACGCACTCTGTCTATCAATACCTATCCAAATACTACGCATCTCGATCGTAAATAAGAATCGCAGTTGTAAAAGACACGTGGTGTGACATTTGCGTTTGTTTACCTCATGTCAGTTCATGTGACAAAGCCAAATAAAAGAAACAGGTATACAAACTTATATGACTCGGTGGCCGAAACTGGAACTAATTGTTGGCATATGAAATGTCACTTTGTTGTCAACAACGGCGACGTCGACATCAGTTTAGATAAGTTTGTGGCATTCTGCATGGGTTATACGGTCACATACGGCGGTTGGCGCAATCATTAATCTGCATGCTACGTATAAGTACTTAGATCAATCATAATCCTATCGGTAAATCCCGGCTTCTGCCGCCGCTGCGCTGTTCTACTCTGTCTTTTTCACTTCGCCCGGTCTTCGGCATCTTCGCGCCATCAGATCTCGAATTCGACTCAGCGATGTTAATCTTTCGCGTTCATGCCTCCTTTGGGACCTCATTGTGTCTTTAAACGTTCTTCGTCTCTAAGACTCAGAGGTCAAATATATTTCGGCTATAATGGCTTCATTTTGTAGCTACAGTCATCACAATATTAAAGCTAAACACATGTCTCGGTACGTGGGTACCTTCGGGATAAATTACAATTTTGTAAATAAATAAATAAAATATTTAACCGAATTAACTTTAAGTTTCAATTTTACCCATATACCTACGCTTTAAATTCACATCTTAGTACCTACATATACCATGTTGCATTAATGCAAATACCGCCTTGGCAGATTACCAATAAGCATCAATAACTACGTCATGCACTACTCGTAAATTCATCGATATTTATAATAACCGATAACGTCACAACACTATTCACTTTCCCCGTGGTAAAATGCGCGCCAAAATAGCTATGCCAGTGACCTTACGGATGCTAAGTATAGTCTGTCTCGTGCTTTATAATCTGTGCAGTATTTATTGGATTAATTTTTTCGTTTTGTGTTAGGATAAGCAGGCATAGTGGACACATTAACACGTGTCTTTGTTTGCTATAACTTACGTAGTAACACAATATCCATAAATAATAACGACATGTCGAGCATCCTCCGAGGGTAGTGTAGGGGTAGAGTAGGGTAGGGTAGGGTAAAAAAATAATCGTCCCGGTTATGGTTTCACAAAGGGGGGGGGGGGGCTTTGATCCAGGATTTTGCAGATCAGATAATTACAATATTTTTTTATGATATACGCCAGACAAACAGGCAATCGGGCCACCTGATGGTGCATGGTCACCGCCGCCTATGGACATCAGCAACACCAGGGGAGTCACCAATGCGTTGCCCGCCTCTGTAGAGACCTCTAATATAAAACCAGGGGAATCTCACCAGATTGGATCATGGTTACACATTCAGTCGCCTGAATGAGCAGGTTTCATCGCGATGTTTTCCCTCACCGTAAGAGCATCGGGTAGCGTTCAACTAGTGTACGTAACTCAGAAAAGATTCATTGCTACATGGCCTTGGGCAGTGGGATATAGCACAATACAATAATACTCTTAATGTATTGTGCAGCTAGTTTAGAATAGATAGATAGTGCATAAAAGCAAGCAATGTAAACAAAAACTCAATTTATCATTATACAACTACGCATTTATTTGTATTTTCTATAAATACTTATTGCTGGTACATAACACACTAAAATAGTCTCTGGAAGACTGGAAGTTTTATAACCATCATTAGCACGTCGTTTAAAATCAAACGTAACACCGTTATTGCAAAGGAATAGAGCCGAGTTTCGCTTACACTGGTCGCTTTTTAGCTTTGTAATTGTTTAAGAAAACTGCGTACGAGCAAAGCGGATATGACGTCAAAGGATATTGATCAAAATGGCGGGCGCCATCTTTAGATGACATTGGAGCAGAAAAACACTTTCTTCGTTTTATAATTTTAACTCGACTTATTTCCATCTAGGCTGCCCATAATGTGCGATGGTGAGAGACCTGCGCCGCCACCCGCCGACACAAAACGGAAGCCATAGCTGATCCTGTGACACCTTCACTCATAATAAGACGACCACATTTGAGATGGCTTCATGTTGATCTAATATAGGATCGGATATTTTTGACCATGATCTGCCGTGCCACCACTGAATAAGAATTCCATAAGTACCTTTAACCTAGAAATCTATCTAGATACTATTTCAAAACTATTAAATACCGTGTCTGTACATTTGAACATAGTATAAAACAAAGTCACTTCCCACCGTCTGTTCGCGCGGACGAAATCGCGGGCAAATGCTAGTAAATAAATGTGCCACGTAGCCCACATACCAACAATACCATAGATAACGGAAATAAGATTTTATCGAACAATATCTACAAATACAATACTCAATTTTAAACTAAACCACAGACTACCTAAACTACAGATAAATCAAGGATATTGTATACGATCGATTGCATCTGTCTATAAAGTAAATCGAATTATATCCGCAATCGATTTTGGCAAGACGCCAACCGCACTCGAATATCGATCGATCCTCGTATGTTTCCTTCCATTTAGACGTTGCATTTTGCATCAGCTGTTTATCTATTAAGATAGAAGCTTTGAATGATGTTTCCAAATGAATTTCGCTTTATTAGACGAACCAATCATATTTTGGTGGTAAATATTCAACAATACAGCCGATAACTGCCTTCTGCAGGGCTTAGGGTCTATCCCACGCAAGGCGGAGTTGTTAAATAATAGAATATAATAGGTTTTTATTTGCATTAGTGTTGCCATAATCTCCACGCTTGGCAGGCGGGTTGGAGATCGCTGTGTAATAAATATAACAATGGAAAACGCTGCTACCCATTTTCCAGCCTACGGAGACTCTAGATCTTTTGCCTCAGAAACATTAGTCGCCTTGTACGACACCCTCGAGTGTAAGGGGTTGGTGTTATTCTACTCTGCCGGACACCACACGGCCAATAAAGTTGGTAACTAGACTGATTATCATTCAAATTGAAAAGAAATGAACATTAACGAAAAAATTAAATTCTTATAGTTAAAACGACACTTCCCAGACCAATCAATCACCGAGACAGAACTGTTATTTCCTCTAAAAATGGTAACTAATTCCGTAGAAGCACCGCCTCGTATTTCTAATTGCGGTCCAGTTTCCGTCGCTTTGATACCATTTCGGGAGGCGTCCTGTCTTCCTTGGAATCAATTAGGATGGCAGGATGTTTACGGATTCCTTTGCTTGCTTTCGTCTAGTGTCTCAAAAAGTTTCGGTTCTTATTTTAAAACGTTTCTCCAAAATGTGCAAGTTGTGGATGGAGGACAGAGTTGGTGTGGATTTCGTCAAGTTCTATCAAAAACTCGTGTAATTTTTTTTATTCCGTAACAAAACAAGTTCATTTCGGTACCTACTTACAATTTAATTCATTAGATACATACAAACGTAAAGGCCGTGTGGTGTCCGGCAGAGTAGAATAGCACCAACCCCTTACACTCGTGGGTGTCGTATAAAGCGATTTATGTTTTCGAGACAGAATATCAGAATATATGTCGTTGCCCCGCGACATTAGATGTGCGGAATCACTGCACACATTTAAAAATAAAGTAAAGCAGCATTATCTAATGTCTGTAGTGGGGTAATTGTGTGTGCTGTGGTTCTGGGTTTTTGTCTGGTTTTATTCTTTATTTATGGATCTGTAAGTATTTTGTTGTGAAGATGTATGTATTTTTTTTTTTTGTATATTTTTTGTTATAAGTGATGCTTTTGTGTGCACTACCTGTCTGTTGTTTTAATCCTGTGCTTCTCTCCATACCAAGGTTGTCTGGAAGAGATCACATTAGTGATAAGACCGCCCTTTGTACTATCTACCATAATTTTTGTATCTTTACTTGTGTTCTATGGTGTGCAATAAAGAGTTTTGTATTGTATTGTATTGTAATATCTAGAGTCTCCGTAGGCTGAAAAGTGGGCAGCAGCATGTTCCATTGCTATATTTATAAAACTTAAATCTCCAACTCGCCATACCAAGCGTAGAGATTATGGCAATAACCTCCCTTTTCGTGTTATGTGACTGTTATGGGCTGTGATTATAAAACGACAAGCTCACGCCTTTGTCCCACACTTCACTCTCTTGTACTATTTTCATACAACTCCTTTAATTCTTGCCACTTCGGATCCTAGATTTTTTGAGAACATAATATAACATTTTACATTTATAATTACAAACAAATTACCTGCCTCTATGGGGAACTGTTCTAGATAAACATAATAGCTATACTTCGCTAACTTTATTTCTAAATTAGGTTTTCCTACTATTAGCATCTAGAGAGAGATCTATCATCATATCAGCTAGAAGACGACCACTGCTGGGCATAGGCCTCCCCCAGAGATCACTACAAAGGCCGGTCCTGTGCTTTTCGCATCCAGCTGGTACCAGCGATCTTTACCTGGTCGTCGGTCCACCTACATACATAATGCACCCAGATTAAAATAAAAATCATCATTTGCCTGGCCGGGCATCGAACCTCAGGACCTCTGCGTGGCAGACCGGTTAACCGATGAACCACTCAGGTCGTCATTTAATTTAGTTTTTTTATACACTAATGATCAATTACCTATCTTTTCTATAGTCACAGATCTGTAGTAGGTAAAGTATGAGTAAAGCCATGAACGTAGTAAAGCACATGGATGACCGATGTACATGGAAAGGCAGGTGGAGAGTCCACCACACGACCGACAATAAAAACCAGTTTTTATACCAGTAATAAAATTCTTCGCAGTTAATCTTTTTTTGCAATGAAACAGGAGACTTGCTTACAGCATTAATTGACCAAGTTACCTATATGCTTGCACAAACACATACACAAACATATACATTATATAGCCACAGTGTTTTCTTTGGACTATGACATGGGATCGTTCAACAGGTATATTAGAGGTCTCTTCAGAGGCGGGCGACGCATTAGTGACTCCCCTGGTGTTGCTGATGTCCATAGGCGGCGGTGACCACTTTCCAACAGGTGACCCGCTTGCCTGTTTGTCTGCCGTATAACATAAAAAAATATATAGAAGGTAACATATACACATTATATCTATATTAAATAAGTTATTATTGGTTTTGAGTAAATCTATCTAAATTACGATTAAGAGTTAAGGAAGAGTGGGCTCTCCTGACACAGACAAGCATTATTGTCTACTAAAAGATCCCCCCATAAACATTGGTTTATGAACTAGGGCATATTTTTTTACTCTTTTTAATCTTATATTTTAGACGTCTCTACCAAAGTGTCCAAATGTCTCTGTGATCTGTCCAGACTGACTTGTCTTTGGTGAACAAACAATACCCAAAACCACGACATGCTGTATCAATCACGCTACCTACATTGTTTCAACTCGTTGGTGGCATTGGTTCCGACGAAAGGCTTAGCTTAGCTAGACTAACCCTCATGAAGGAAGAATTTTGGCCGAAAGGTGTTGTGTTTATATATTTCGAAATTATATTATTATGTATTTATAAATTAATAATATATTTATTACCAAACTTATTTATTTATTTATTTTATATGCAAAGGAGCATATATATTGCTGACTGTGCGGTGTTTCCGGGTGGTAAATAGGCCCACTGAAAACCAGCGTTGTGGTACGCGTCAAGCGGCCACAACATTAGGCTGAGTGGGTCCAGTTGCACTGGAAGCCGCGACACGGCGTTTTAACAATGCCACTGGATATAGTTAACTGTAGGTACATTTATTATTGTTGTTCTGTTTTTTTTAATTTTTTTTTCTAACCTATTTTTTTATTTTATTTTTTGTACTTTAATTACCTTGTTTTTTGTTGTACCTTATTGTCGTGTCGTGGTGTCTACGTGTAATAAATGTCTTCTTTCTTTCTTTCTGTTTCGACGATTTCGGGGACAACTGCGAGCGCCGACGTCACAGACGTAGAACAAATGTGTCTTACACAAAGTGGATTGTAGCATTGATTAAGTTTAAAATGTACACTAGTTACTTTCATATATTACTAGTACAAGGAGTTATTCAAGAAAGGGGTTGAAAGGTTTTTACGGGGTCGGCAACGCGTGGGTGATGCCCCTGGTATTACAAACGTCCATAGGCTGCGGTGACTGCTGGCCATCAGGCAGGCCGCAAGCTTGTTTGCCACCTTTGTGATATTAAAAAAAAATAGTTTATTGTTTTTATATTGTTATGTATAGGTTTTATTATTGTTAATTATATATTAGTTTATTGGTTTTTATTTTAAATATTGTATATTATATATATGGGCCCTTGTAGCCCGAAAAAAAAATGCCTTGAATTAAGAAAAAGAACAATTCTGTTCCAAATTATCCATTGAAATACATAATTGCCATAACCGAATAAGTCAATCCGGACAGCTTTTACTTGATAAACTGATTGATAGACGTTATTCGCGCATTCTTTTTTATGAAAAAGAAATTGCATTATGAAAAATAAATCACATTTTGAATGGAGAACGTGAAGCTAGGCGGTCTGGCTGCGTGTTAGCATAGAGTTTTTATTCTAATCTTGAACGCACACTGATGCAGTGCGCTGCGCAGTGCACTGCACGATGTGGCAAAACTTGTTACACGCCGAGCAATTTGTATGCAAGTACATTGACAGATGGCGGAATGTCCCACTGTGCAGCGCGCCGCGCGGCGCACTGCATGATGGGGCAACACCCGCAATTGAAGCCCGAAGTGTCAGTTCTGTATGAATTTTGTCTACGTTTTTCAATTTGACCCCATCGTGCAGCGTGCGGTGCGATGTCAGTAGATGTCAACATGAAACGTCACATCTGACTGTTTCTTTTTACCAACAGTTCGAATCTTTCCTCTTTATGTGACACAGTTGACACACATATATCTGTCTACTTTTTTTAGTACAGATACAACGCGTGTGAATGAAATAGGAAACCGACCTTGTCAAAGAAAGTTTGACAGCTGATGCGTAAGCCCCTCCCCTTTTTCTGATTCTTTAACATTAACGAAGTTGTTTCGCTTTCGTGATCCTGTCGTCATTCTCTTCTCAGTTCATCCCGAATTATAAATAAGGCATGTTTGGTTCTAGAACACTAGTTTCTAAAAAGAAATGCTGGTACTCGTAGAAATCTACATTTTGGATGGCACCTGTCACACTTAAAACTGTAATAACTCTGAAACTATTGGTGCTAGAATACTAGTTCCTAAAGAGAAATGATAGTGCTCGTCGACATCTACATTTCGGTTGACAGCTGTCAAACTTAATACTGTAATAACTCTTAAACTATCACTTCTAGAACACTAGTTTCTGAAGAGAAATGATAGTGCTCGTCGACATCTACATTTCGGTTGACAGCTGTCAAACTTAATACTATAATAACTCTGAAACTATCGCTCCTTGGACACTAGTTCCTGAAGAGAAATGATAGTCGAGATCTACATCCCGTATGACAGCTGTCAATCTTAAAACTGTAATAACTCTGAAACTATTTGCCTTAAAACGCTTGTTCCAGAACAGCAAATACTTATAGATATCGACGGGCACTATCATTTTTTTTTAGGATCCAGTTTTCTAAGAGCAATGGTTTCCGAGTAATTTAAGTTATATTCACTCTCTTTATACTTACTACTGATGTTATACTTTGTAGTCATAGTTTTGATTGAGCCACCGTGGTATACACTCAGTTTAAGTAAACATTCGTAAAGGACAGAAATTCAAAATTCAAAATTACTACGTTTTAAAACATTTTGTCGTAATATTGTCCCAAAATCATGTCTTCAACCAGTTGAGGACAAATTTAAGCAGTGCGGTTTATCCTACAACAGAATCAATCAATGTGAATAAAAATTCCTAACATACCGAATCAATCTTCTGAATTTAAAAATTTTGAAGTTTTTATGTTCTTATATCCTCAAGATAATTTAATTGAATGTATTATCATAGAGCCTGTAACCATCGGACAATCAATACGCTTTTAACGAAAATCGGCCAAGAAGTTTTTCAGCTAGAATAAACATCCATACAAACATTCATATAAACATACATACACACAAACCCCTTTCCCCCGCAAGAGTACGACATTGACGACATACGACAGAGACGACATTGTTCCACTTGCTATGGTCCTGACAAATCTCTGTCGATTCTTCCACGTTTATCAACTTTACATACATAGATTGTTAACTTCATTACCCTCCCTTAGCTCCATCGTAGTCGGGTAAAAAGAATCATTTATAGTATAGTATTCGCGGAAGTTGCATGGTTCAATTTCTTTAGATATTACTGATGTTATACTTTTTAGTTAAAATATGGAATGACTTACCACGGTCTACAGATGGTGAATCTATGGACACCTGTCAGAAGTAAACATCCAAAGAAAAAATTCGTTTTCAAAGATTTTAAAGTAAAATTATGTCTTCTTCCGGGGATGAAGACATGTTGGCCGTACTGCAGATGGTTAATATGCAAAAATGTAGACGACCTCGACGTAACTATTGGGTGCACCCTATATGGAATACCGGTGTAAAAATAGACTTACCAGTTGATGGTAAAACTGGAAATGTATCCGGACCGTTTTCAGCAGGTTTTCAGGATGTCACCATTATGTTATAATCAAATATTAACCCGAGCCAGATCAAGGTTACAAAAACGGCACACAAATTGTAATGTCAATGTAGCATTGACAATAATATAAATTAAATAATCATCGTGGCGTCATTATGATGATGTTGACTTCAATATAATGTTTTATGAGCTTGTTGAAAAACATCCTGCACCATACGATTATAATCGATCAGATTACTCTAAACGGAACGTGAGAGACAAGATGCGGATAATGATAGTAAGGAAATTAAACGGCAAATTACGTGGGGAAATAATGTCTGACCATGCCAGCCCGCTAGGCACGGGAAGGAGAGTTCAACTCACGAAGCGATGGCTAGACGTAGATAAGAACGACATGCGTGCCAACAAACTCACCACCAAGGATACCGAACACCGAGCGAAGTGGACCCAGAGGAGTAGGAAGGCGGACTCCTGGCAACCGAAATTTAACACCAAGACGATGATAATGATGATCTTGGCGTCAAATCCTGTTTGTGCTCTCGCACGCGAGGACCCGGGGCCTGCTTTGACTATGATCCAAGATTTAGCAGATCAGGCAATTACAGTAGAACGACTGCCAACTGACCTCCATACATAAGGTCGACATAAGGTCAATAATCATGCGAGTCGTTTAAAATAACGCGCGTAAAAGCGTCGAAAAAGCTCTCGTGCAAACGTTGCCTAACTCACAATCATTCGTAAATCTCTCGTGCGATCATTGCCTAACGTGAAAAACCAGAATAACACCACCGTTTTCTTTGTTGTCACCGTGACGTGGCACTGCGTGGTGCGCCGCGCAGTGCACTGCACTGCATTAGTGGAGCTAGTCGCTAAGGTAGTCTGACTAGCCAGTCATAGGCCACTGGCACAGCGCGATAGACCTCGAGTCTCGAGTTTACAAACCAGTTCTCTGACCCTGCTGTGCCCTGACCTAAACTTACAGTTATGCTAAAGTATGCTAAATCATCTTTTAATTCTCACTACGAACGTTAACATGTGTTGACGACCTCAGTGGTTCAGTTGGTTAACATGTCGGTCTGCCACACATAGGTCCCGGGTTCGATTCCTGGCCGAGCAGAAATTGAAATGAAATGACGAAAAATGTCATGGGTCTGGGTGTAGTATGTGTAATAAGTACGTATTTAATAAATTAAAAATATAGGTGTAAGTAGTTTATCAGTTTTCTGGTACCCATATAACACAAGCTTTGCTTACTATGGGCCTAGATGGCGCTGTGTGAATTTGTTCAAGCATATTTTTTATTTTATTTATGTTAATGCTATCTCTTCATGTTATAACCACTCGTCCATGTCAAGCAACATGCTTATTAAACCTGCTTTAGATAGTTTTGTGATACGTTGATTTCTACAGCTTACAAGAGTTGCAGTTAGTTAAAATGTATTATAGGTAGAGCTCGTCTGGTCTAAGATGACGCGCCCCACTACTTAGTTAGTTGATTTCGATGTGTGAGTGCAAATATTAATAACGACACTTCATCTGTGTGGGAGCCAATGAACGACGCGTGTGTTAGATATTATAATTATTTTATGTTAATTTGATGGTTTATTTAAAAGAATATAGAATTATTTCATATAAATATATCCCTTTAAAGTATTTACGTATAGTAATTAATATTCTGTGCAGTTTTCAATGTTTCCGAACGAAATGTTCGTTCTTTATTTCAGAACGAATCCCTTTAACAGATTAAGTACTAATTAACTGAAAGATATATTTGTAATTGTGTAATAAATCCTATAACGATTAACAATAGTTTTAAGAACTATTTCGATGTCTTTGGTTAGGTATTTTGGCACAATAACTTCATATTTAACTGGCAGTGTATAACGTCTTATGATTGGTTGAAATATATACCGACTTCCGATTTCCGGCTAAACGATGGGTATATAAACCTAGTTGAATCAGGCGAAAGGACTTTTGCTCCAGACCAGCCATACAGTTAAGTATAATCTTGTATTGTATTACTTTTTGATTTATTTGTGTAATCCTCAGGCGATTTAGCCGCTATACATCATTTTACTATGTTTTATTACGTTTAGAATACATTAGCATATTTCCCATGTTCATTTGTTAGCTATGACTGCTATCCTATATAAATAACTTATCTCATTTAATCTAATATCAGTGTTTGAATGTGAATATCCTTTCCTGAATAAATAGAAATTTATATTTAACTAATGTGCCCTATTTTTCATTTCATTCAACTTTCTAACCTTAGTTACTAGGCCAACCTAAATCATATCCCCTAAATACTTAAATTCACACATTAGATCGGTACACTCTATCTATTTTTCTAACATCAGAAGTGGGATAAAGGATTCCAACCACAATATTTCTAATTGTCCTTTATTTTTCATGTCACATTGTGATCTCTTCGCACCGCTCGCGCGCTCGCACGAGCCTGTGGAAGCTGGATGCTTCTTATGACGCTGAATGGCGAGTACCTGCAGATGCTACTACGATGTTTGGTTCACAACTACTGGAAGCTCCTGTTTTTAGTCGGTGAGTCGTAAAATGTTTATTTCCAATGAAGATAGTAGAACCATCTTAAAATCATTTATTTCCATTTAAAAACAGAGTTACAATTTCAATTAATTTTACAATTAATTTAAAACCGAAATTATTACTGCCCAGAAACGATTACGAACACAAAAGTAAACATTGTAAATTATTTGTTTGATGAGGGTATGCTTTGATAATAATTTTAATAATGACCGCCAACTGAAAAAAGCATTGAAAAACCACCTACCTACTAGGTACATTTGAAATAGTCTGGCACCCGGTTTCTGAAACGCTTGTCAAATCATTGATTAGCTAACAGACTGTCACATTTAACAAGCTGTTAAATCACTGTGGGTTTCTGAAAGGCCAATCAATCTATTGTTAGCTAATCGACCATTAACAAGAGATCAATTTTTTCGTCTGGCTACCCCTGCTAAAATCAGTCACATTCATTCACTCATATATGTTTTGTTTCTGTCTAACGCATTGATTTGTCTCTGTCCCTAACGGCCTTTTGATAGCGGCGGGATATTCAATTTTTAGATGAAACTGATAGCGATTGTATTGTTTTCGTGTAAAATCGAATATTATAAAAAATATATATATAGAGCGAGAAAAGAGAAATTATAACAATATTTATGTCATAGGGTCACGGGTTCCAGTGGATCAGTAATCCCATCATCATCATCTTTAGGCATTTAGGTGAGTCCCGGTCCACTGCTGAATACAGGCCTCCCACGGCTTCGGACCAGGTCCTGGTTCAGGTCTAGGTACTGGCCCCGGACCAGGTACTGGTTCAGGTCCAGGTCCTGGACCCGGACCATATCGTGCTTCAGGTCCAGATCCTGGCTTTGGACCAGGTCCTGGCCCCGCACCAGGTCCTGGTTCGGGTTCAGGCCCTGGCCCCGGACCAGCTCCTAGTTCAGGTCCAGGTCTTGGACCCTGACATGTCCGTGGTTCAGGTCCTGGTCCTGGTTCAGATCCATGTCCTGGCCCCGAACCAGGTCCTGGTCCAGCTAATATTTATGGTCTATGTGCTGGCACTGGTCTAGGTCCTGGTTCTGGTTCAAGCTCAAATTGTGATCAAGGTTGCAGTTTTGGTCATGATCCTGGACCAGAACCTGGACCCTAGACCTGGACTTTGCCTTGGACCAAAACTAGGACCTGGACTAGGGCCAGGACCAAGAGCTAGACCAAGAAAATCGGATATAATTTCTTTTGACAATCGGTTAATTGGTCGATTTTCGCCAATTAAAATAACAAGGCGATAACATACAGTTAACATGAGAAAAAGCTTTCCGGAAACCCAAAATTACATTAATCAGCCGTTAATCGGAGATTTGACAATCCGTTGACAAGCTGTTAACAAGCCGTCAATTGGCCCTTTCAGAAACCCAAACTGCATTTAATCAGAGTTTAACAAGCTGTTACGTGATTTTTGCGTTGACAAGCGTTTCAGAAACCGGGTGTGGGTGACGTAATTTTATGTTGGTAGTTTAATTCCAAATTAGGATCTGAGTCATTATTTTCCTGCCCTGGATCTAAGTGTTCAACAATTATTTTTGTTGGTTGGTTATTTGCAATACGTCACGTTAATGTGAATTAAGTACTTCATTCGACTGGTCCGTAACAGTTAAAAAGGAATCTATGATGATAAAGGAAGCGATGATGATTACTTTTCGTGTTTAGTTGTTTTGGTGTGGTGCCGATGGACTATGTTATCCATGACTAGTATCTCGCGATTGACTGAGTACGTTCAGGTTTGGTCCATGGCTAAACCATGAGCGGACAGGCTATAGATAGCTATTGGTAAAGTAAAGCGGTTACTACTTTGAATTTAGCAATTTCATATAGGGAGGTATACTGTATAGTCTAACAGTAGTGTACATAACGATATAAAATTATGAGTAGTACAGTAGTACATCTTATAGGTACCCCATCATTGTCATAAATTTAAGAGAGGACTCATGCCGATGAAGCAACCTACAGGTTACAAAAGTGTGACGAATAAACGTCACTGAGTAAATATGTTAGCAATGTGTATTAATTTGTGTAATAAAGTGGAACTAATGTACAAAAAGTGATTTAATTCATAATATAACATTGTTTTTAATAACTAAAAGAGAGCTGGTAGTAGCGGATGTCCTACCAACGTAGGGTCAGGAGTGAGCAAGCGAGGTACTGTGCTGTGGTGTTCATGTTTCAGATAACACACGAGAACATGCTTCTCTTAGTATGATCATCGTCTTGAATGATCGACGGACTTCCCCTCTTGAAGAAGAGGTCGAGAGACCTAAACCAGGATTTGCGCTGAGCAGTTTTCACCACCCGTTCATCCGACTCATAACAACCTTGTTGAAATCGACGCCTGGAACGGAATCTCTAATACTGAAACAGGTAACACCCTGAAAGGTTCTGCATATTCAATATTTCAGACGAAGGACGTCCACTGCAGGACATAGGAACCTCCTCCAAACCTTCCACACTAATAGGCATTGTGCCTAATATCCACCGGCTCCGACTATCTCCTGGAGACCATTCGACGTTGCAATTGTGATCGCCATGCGAAGATCTTTGTGCCCCATTGGCTATCAAACCTGTAAACTTTGTGGCCTGCTCACTGCCACTTCAGTTTTGCCACATTTTAATCCTATGTCGATGACTTTTCCATCGAATATGGCATAAATCCTGGACACTATAAAATTCACAAATTATTCCCTTCCTCGTCGAGCCCTCACTACGTCGGTGTCGCTTCGCACTGCATACTGATATGAAACTCCGCTTTTGTTATCTATCATAAGATTAGAAAATTAAAACATTTATTTGAGATTGGCATAATTAATTAGCATCGAAAGACCACATCGTAATTCCTCTTTTTGTAAATAAATAAAAAGTCGGATCTGTCCTAAACAAATAAATTCCAGTTACCTGCATTGGAAAATATTAAAACCATTGACTGGTTGGAAATGTTGTACCATCCTCCTTATAGCGTTGTATTTTCTTGTTGATCTATCGTTTCGTAAATATTATGTGAGATGCGGCGGGTTCAATTCCCGCCAGCACAGAAATTAAAATAATTACTATAAAAATCTGCTTCTTATTGTTCTTTGAACTGTTATTTTGGTGATTATAGGTAGGAGTCGCGATGTGAGTCGTAAATGATAAAAGTAATTATTGATGCTATTCTATAAATGATAAATTACTTAATATTTTATGGTCGATTTAAGAAACTTTTATGAATATAAACAAAATATCAGGCTGGCCTGACGAATTGCGAAGGGTGCAATTTTAATTAATCCCTATTGACTTTATATTCGACTGTTGTGAACTAAGTAGCACAGTGGCCACGTATCTATTACTATATTAGTAAGTACTAATAATTAAATGGTCGGCTTTCTTATCCCGATGTCTTTCAACCTCACTGGCGACCTTAGGGTCGGTTAGTCGAGGAAGTTAGCCATAATGTATGGGTTGATTACTGTGTAAAGAAATTTTAATGTCCCTTATGTAAGGAGATACTATTTAATAAATTAATAAAGTAAAATAACAAATCATAATGTAGTGATATGTTATTTTGTTTCTTTCAAAAAATGGAAAGAAATGTCGTTGAGACACTATTTATAGATTAATAAAATAAAATAGCACATTATGATGTAGTAATGTGTCATTTTGTTGATGTCCCTTAATGGGAAAATTACCCCTAGTGGCAAAATTACCCTACGGGGGAAAATTATGTGCATATGAGTCCCTAATGAGAGAGGTGCAACTGCACAACCATATAAAGAAATGTCCCTTAATGAGAAAAGGATTGACACTATTTACACATTACAAAAATTTTCATTGATTGACCCTTAGTGGGAAGATTACCCTTAATGGGAGAATGACCCTTAAGTGGGAAGATTATGTGCATAATGGGTCCCCTAATGAGAAAGGTGAGACTGCACAACTATTTAAAGAAATGTCCTTTCATGTGACACTATTTACTGAAATTAACAAAACAAAATAGCTCATCATAATGTATTATTGGGTTATTTTGTCAATGAACAATGTAAATGTTTTTAGTTATTAAGATTTATTTGACCCATAGTTGGGAAATTAAGTACTTTCAGTAGAAAGTGCAAAGAAATATCTTTTTGTAGATAATATTTTGTTGATGATATATTTTTGTATGTATGCCTTGTTTGCCTAAGATATCAAAGTTTATAGACTTCGAGAGCGAAGTCCAGTCAGTATGGCCGTGTTAGATATTATAATTATTTTATGTTAATTTGATGGTTTATTTAAAAGAATATAGAATTATTTCATATAAATATATCCCTTTAAAGTATTTACGTATAGTAATTAATATTCTGTGCAGTTTTCAATGTTTCCGAACGAAATGTTCGTTCTTTATTTCAGAACGAATCCCTTTAACAGATTAAGTACTAATTAACTGAAAGATATATTTGTAATTGTGTAATAAATCCTATAACGATTAACAATAGTTTTAAGAACTATTTCGATGTCTTTGGTTAGGTATTTTGGCACAATAACTTCATATTTAACTGGCAGTGTATAACGTCTTATGATTGGTTGAAATATATACCGACTTCCGATTTCCGGCTAAACGATGGGTATATAAACCTAGTTGAATCAGGCGAAAGGACTTTTGCTCCAGACCAGCCATACAGTTAAGTATAATCTTGTATTGTATTACTTTTTGATTTATTTGTGTAATCCTCAGGCGATTTAGCCGCTATACATCATTTTACTATGTTTTATTACGTTTAGAATACATTAGCATATTTCCCATGTTCATTTGTTAGCTATGACTGCTATCCTATATAAATAACTTATCTCATTTAATCTAATATCAGTGTTTGAATGTGAATATCCTTTCCTGAATAAATAGAAATTTATATTTAACTAATGTGCCCTATTTTTCATTTCATTCAACTTTCTAACCTTAGTTACTAGGCCAACCTAAATCATATCCCCTAAATACTTAAATTCACACATTAGATCGGTACACTCTATCTATTTTTCTAACACGTGCTTCTACGTTTGAATTTTACCGGCAACTGAATGACCAATTACAACGGCATTTGTATATGTATTGCGTCCATATTTTAAACTTGCTTGTGTGCGTTAATGCGATAGTGGGGCGCGTCATTTTAAATTAGACGAGCTCTACCTACCTACAAGGTCAGCCTATTTTGAACGTCAGTTATAAGAGTCTAGGCGACCCGGTGGACTTCGTTCGCGTAGCGTCCTACCCATACCCGTACCCTACCGTACCCTACCGTACCCTAGCGTACCCTAGCGTACCCTACCGTACCCTACCGTACCCTACCGTGCCCTACCGTACCCTACCGTACCCTACCGTACCCTACCTACTTTACCCCTATCTATGTCTGTGAGACACATAGATATTTGAAGGAGCTAACACTCCAACATTCATAGTTACGGATGACATCTTACAACTTACAGTCACATGACAACTTTATCAATGTAATTCGAGTAAATGTTGACTTTTCATACAAAAGACTTCAACGCGAGCTACGCCCCCGTTGATGTATTCCTTATAGAACGATGTAATTCACGATTTGGCCGTGTGGTGTCCGGCAGAGTAGAATAGCACCAACCATAAACTGTAGTGTACAGTTATCGTGAGTGTTTAGTTGGTTAGGTGGGGGATGTTAATAACCGAACCCGTTGGATGTTGTTTAAACACTAAATTTATTATAAAAAGTAATCGAACAGGTAATTTACCTACGCTGCAATACATTCGGTGCGCATTGGCCTACTTACAGCCGTAGGTAAAATTGCCTGTACGGCGTTACTCCGTACATCCTGCCCACAAAAGAGAAGAGAAGCTGTGTAGCAGGATTGTATAAACCTAGTCTATAAATACATGATTTCTGAGTTAAAATGTAGAGGTACAAAATAATTAAAAGTGATCAGTACAATTATGAAAAGTATTGTAAATAAAGCACAGTAAAATATCAATTACACTCGTGGGTGTCGTATAAGGCGACTAATGTTTTCGAGGCAAAAGATCTAGTCTCCGTAGGCTAGAAAATGGGCAGCAGCATTTTCCATTGTGATATTTATAACACTGCGATCTCCAACCCGCCTGCCAAGCGTGGAGATGATGGCAATGACCTCCCCTTTCGTGGGAGAGGCCCTAAGTCCTGCAGTAGACTGTTATGGGCTGTGATGGTGTTAGTGGTGATGTAATTAAAATTTTATTCTTATACCAATTTTTTTTTTGAGAGCTTCGGTAGCCTAATGGTTAAGTGGTCAGACTCGTACCCCGAGGAACCTGGTCCGAACCCCAGTGTCGCCATGTAAATGATTCTTTTCTGAGTTATGTACCTACATTAGTTGAACACTAACCGATGCTCTTATGGTGAGGGAAACATCGTGATGAAACCTGCACATGTATGTATCAGGTTTTTTTTTATGCTACTCAGTGACAAACGAGCAGACAGCCCACCTGATGGTAAGTGGTAACTGTCGCCCATAACATCTACGATCCATGCATTTAGGTTGCAGGTAACAAAATTGCAGAATCGCAGGTGCGTTGTCACTGTGAGGACTAAGATGAAATACCTCATGCCTGTAATTTCGCTGGCTACCAAAGTAGCATGATCCAATACAGTCTTTCAAAATATACATAAAAGTACAAAAACTATGTTAACCAAGTAGGAATAGGTAATATTAAACCCGAAAATGTTAACAAATAGAGCCCCATCCATTCTTTAGACTAGAAAGAGAGAGCTAAAATATCTCAAATGAAAAATATTTTTTCATTATCAGCTTTTATAGCTTTGTATAGTACTCATCAAACACGATAGTGTTATCTTATTGCGTTCATTAGTTCCTATGACCACTCCATCATCCGACCAGCTCCATGGTACCATATTAATGCATTGTCATCCAAGTTACATGGGTATACAACAGCTCAATTGAACACCGGGAACTGGGTCAAATTAGGCCTGCAAGATTTGTCCGAACATACATAGTTACATTCAAACATTGTAAGTTAAATTAAAGCTTGTAATTTAAAAAAGTTGTACAAAAACTAAAAACCCTGACTACTATTAAAAACACTGAAAAAAAGCCGAATAGTGTAAGTAAATAGGTGTATAAAAGGCAAACGTTCGTTTACTATACACTTGAAAGCAGACGAGCCCCAATATCATAATAATGTCCTGATTAATTTTATCCTTAAAAGTAAAAAGTCCTGTAGAAAGGTTTTTACGGGGTCGGCAACGCGTGGGTAATGCCCCTGGTATTGTAAACCTCCATAGGTTGCACTGCAGGCGGTGACTGCTTACCATCAGGCAGGTCGTAAGCTTGTTTCCCACCTTAGTGGTATAAAAAATACTAATATTGTAAGATGATTCGATGAAGATTATTATGGAAAATAAAGATATTAATTTATTTTATTTATTCATTTTCATATAAGTAGGTCGGCTGATAAAGACTACCCTTTTTTGTGTCGCTCGGGTAAAAAGCTGGCCCTAGCTGACTAAATTGTAAGGAAAAGCTGATGTTTTGATTTAATATGACCCCTAAAATAACTAGTCACTCATCGAACTCGTTAGGGTCAGGATTCAAACCCGTTAAACTACCATGATCGATAGAGCACGTTACAATGTGTGTTTTAAAGCTAACTGTACCAAAAGTTGTTAAGCAAGTTTTAGTTTATCACCGATTATTTTTTACTACAGCGGCACTGGTCTAGTGGCAGCGTGTTGGCCAGATCAATAACAAAGGTTAAGCAACGCTCACAGTCCGGGAACTGGATGGGTGACTGTTTCGAACTTTGAGGGTAGTCGAAGTTCAGTAACGCCACTCGTTATGTGTGCCTCCTTATACCGTTGGCGAAGCGAGTTCTCCAAGGTCTTCCGCTGGGGGCCTGGTTGACAGTTTAGGGCGCCGTGACGGTATTTTTTTAGTTTTTATTTATTATAGGAACATGTAGGTAGATGGACTCACCATAACTATTAACTTTTGTATTTTTTACAAAATTTGGGTTTAACTTGACAACTGCACTAAAATGGCGTTGGTGACCAGTAGCCGTATTCACAATGATTCGCAACCGTTTCCGAACGATTCGACACGACATTCGTGAGCGGCGAATCCGTGTCGATCGATTCGAAAAGTATTATTCAGTATCCCGATAGATTCCACGGAAACTCTACTCTCTATAACATATGAAAATTTCATCAAAATTAACTGAAACCACATTTTCCTAAGAACTTTTGCGGGGTCCTTTGTCGATTCCGTATCCGAATCCGATTTCCGAGCCATTGTGAATACGGCCACAGGTACGGGGTGACGCAAATAAGGCGGCGGTAGGAGTACTGATACGCACCATGTTCAAGGTTCGTATCGTACTCTGTGCGTCTGACGACCTCCTCATGAATCACTCTTGTCTATTTTTGAAAACAGCATGAAAATCCGTTCTGTAGTTTTCGAGTTTATCAAACAGACACACAGACCGACGCGGCGTGGGACGTGTTATATAAATATTAGATAGTGTACTATAAATCAAGGGAAGTAAAAGCTTGCCTCGAGTTAGTTAGTTCGAGTTCTAGTCCGTACGTAATGAGTCCATACACACTGTGTCAAGTAAATCAATAAATACTTCCTACCAATTTTATTAAGATATTATTCTATTCAGACTCATCTCAGTATCATCCTCTTATCGTACGCTCTCGGATTCGTCTCGGTTCTATCAATCTATCGCTTGAATAAAACTAGCGCAGACAAGCCTGGACAAATGTCAATCTTATCCGCCATTTTAAAGGCGCCATTTTTATTTTTAAATAGGTACTTTTTTATAATTGGGCATTCAATCTAGCCAGGCATTTGACCGCCACCTCACGTGGTGGTGCGACGATGCGACCGATGATGGAGCATGCCTGTCTAGGAACAACCACTCTAGCCTTCAAGGCGTCTAGATTATAATGATCAGGGAACACACTCGTGGGTAATGCGTTTCATTTCTTGGCCGTACGCATTATAAAGGTTGAAATAAAGCGGTTGTTCGTACTTGCAACTTATCATTAAAATGTTTACTTAATATCTTTTTTGTAAACTGCAGTCGACCGCAAAAAATATTTTTGACCACTAGTTGACCTCAGGTCAAAAGTTTGGCTCACCCCTGTTATAAGTTATAGAAGTAACCTACCTTTGTCTCCTAATACCAATCATGTTCCTATTACATTCATAATTTAGCTTAAGTTGAATTTGAATTTATCAAGATTCATCTCAGTGCACTGAGCAGACAAGTACTCGTACAAGTGGAGTGAGTAGTATGTATCTTCCGGGTATCATCTATAAATCGTTTGAATTACAGATAAGTAGGCGTCCTAAAGCTAAGTATATACTAGATTTCCAATTGCCTATGTTTAGTATAAATTATAGTTCTTTCTTAAATTATTGTATCAAAGGCTTAATAGTAATATGAAGCCTCACTATCAGTTTGTTTTTCAAAACAATGTACAAAAGGCACCGCCATATTGATGCGCCATTTTCGCCGGCTTTCCCGCGGTTTTCCCTGTGTACCTATCTGATTCGAAAATAAAACTTGGGTACCTACTTATTAGAATTAATTTAGAAGATTTTACAATTAATTGTCTTGCAAGAACTAAAGTTGAATTATTACAGCTTAAAACCTACTTTACCGGTTACTTTTCTCAAATTTTCGTTGAAACAATGACTATCAACGACTTTTCTTTTTTTTAACAGGTTCTTTTTAGTACACACTTTCGCCACTGAAACACTATTTCCTTAGGGCTTGTAACATCACAATATGAACTCGATTTAATCTTAAACTTTTGTTTATAATTCTAAAAGTGTATTTTGACTGTCGCGCTGCGACCGCGCGTCCGTTGCCGCGTGCGAGTGAGACTGGTCGAGTTTCGAGTTACTGTAAGTATGCAAATAGAAATCATATTTGTGTGTCTTTTTGCAGTTTTGCGAGTGAACCGAGACTTTGTGAGTCACATGTTTAACGATGCGGTTTAACTCTGAAAATTTAGGTACAGGAATGCGAGGTTTTTTATAGTTAATCTAATGAAAACACGAATTGACTTGATATGATGTGGGAAACGAGGATATTTATGCATAGATACCTACATGCTTTCTCTTAGACGGGTCAGTGCGACAGCATGTCAATTCTACGATGAGTATTCAAATTAGGTACTTAAATATTTTAGATTTTTTTTAACCGTGCTATTAGAGACACCGGTTAGGTTAGGTTAGCGACATGTGTGGGACTCCAAAAAGTGCCCGCCTCCTTAGACTATGGCCTAACTAAAGGCGCCACAAATTTATATATCTGACCCGGTGACGGGTGGCGCTGTTTTTGGCATTGACATGTCCCTTCCATCAAATACATAGTTGTACATAGAACAATAACATTTAAAAATGTCACAGTGACAACGCACCTGCGGTTTTGCATTTTTGTTGCCTGCAACGTAAATGTAAGAATCGTACATGATTATGGGCGACAGTTACCACTTACCAACAGAGGGCTTAGTATGAGTTTCGCTTCGTTTTTACTTTACTATCGCGTTTGCGTTTACGTGAAAATTAATATGAAAAAATGTATAGCGCCGTCTAGTGGTACGTGAATGAAGTTTTTTTCTTCATACTAATTTTGACGTAAACGCAAACGCGATAGTAACGTAAAATCGAAGCGGAACTCACACTAGGCCCTCTGGTGAGTTGTCTGCTCGCTTGTCACTGAGTAGCATTAAAAAATAAAAAGTACCGCCATTTTCCACAGTTCCAGTTTTGGCCACCGGATCATAAAAGTTTGTGACACTGGGGAGCCTTTTACTTGTCCTAATATTTATAGTCCGCTCTGGCTTATTCCTCGGCCAAAGAATAGGGATAGCCATTCAGCGGGGGAATGCAGCCAACAGTGACAGCGATTTAGGTGCTATTTGTACAGCCAGCTGCAGAGTGAATTAATCCTCTTCGCGTACATTAAATGTATAGTAGCGGGGTAATGTATGCAGCTGTCTGTACATATAGATTTTTAGATTAGGGCTTTAGGACAATTTAACTTTAGTTAATTATGTTAACATCTACAGTGTTTCCTTTGGACTATAACATGGGATCGTTCAAGAGGTATATTAGAGGTCTCTTCAGAGGCGGGCAACGCATTAGTGACTCCCCTGGTGTTGCTGATGTCCATAGGCGGCGGTGACCACGCACCATCAGGTGGCCCGCTTGCCTGTTTGTCTGCCGTATAACATAAAAAAAAAAACTGAGGAAGTGAAGAGGAATTATGTTTTCTCGAGTGGCGACCACGTACCGGGTAGGTAGTGTGGGTAGGCCTCCCACAAGGTGGACCGACGATCTGGTAAGGATCTTAGGTACCGGCCTTTGTGAAGAGGGAGGGCTATGCCCAGCAGTGGGCTTCTTCCGGCTGATATGATAATGATAATGTTATCATCTTTGTTTTGTTTTTACTCTTCGTAATTTTTTGTTTAATAAATATTTTAATACCTACCTACTTACCTATCTATTTCATTTTGGAGCCGGAAAAGTTTCTAATCATTGTTTTCGACGCGTCCTATTTTAACTAATAGTCTAGTCAATCTAATCAATAGACGATTAATCATGTACCTGTACCTTTACTTTATCTTGCTGATAATAATATCGATAACAAATAATCGTAACAGGTGGGTATACTTTAGATAAACGAAGTGTAAAATAGTTATTCTGTGCCATTTGCAAGAAAGCCGTAGTCAGGGATTTAATTCGTATTTAATTATTTGAATTTGTCTTTTTTTGGACCTAAAAAATACCTTTAGAATGTCGGTACACATAGTTGATGGTGATGGGGGAGTACAGGTAAGACAATAGAGCTTTTTAATTATAGTATTCTGTGTTTTCTTCTATTTGTTAGATAACTTTGCTAGGATCGCAAATAATAGATAGGTACGTACCTATTATTTGCGCTTCGCTCATCATCTTGGCATCAATATCCAAGTAGGCTTTCGCGCGCGAGGGCCTGGACCATGATTCAGGATTTGGCAGGATTGAAATTGTTACTTTTGCGATTCCGTATCATAAATTTCATGGGTTCAGCTGCTAACAAAGTTCCATAGCAATAAACTGAAACAATTAAATCGACCATACGTAAGCACTAAAATAACAATTTCAATCATTGAAATCAGATAATTGTTCGCAACAGCGTTACGTAATTAGCCTCCAGCCTAGTAGAGCGATTGCAATCTGACCTCCGTGACCCTGTTAACATGAGAACCTGACCAGATTTGTTAATGGTAATACAGTTTTAATTTAGAAATACCTAATTAGAGTTAAATTAGATTACCTAATTAAAACACTAACCCACTTTTACACATTGAGACTGACCATAAATTTCTTTACACACTGGCTATAAATGCTTTTAAAAATTTAAAATACCCAATTTTCTCGTACCTCATAAAACACCTGTTCTTTGTTTTTAACCACAGGTCGTCGACGGCGATGGCGGGTACGGCGGTGGCGTCAATGTCGTCGGCGGAGATGGCGGATATGGCGGTGGCGTCAATGTCGTTGGCGGAGATGGCGGGTATGGCGGTGGCGTCAATGTCGTCGGCGGAGATGGCGGGTACGGCGGCGGCGTCAATGTCGTTGGTGGCGATGGCGGGGTCCACGTTGTAGGTGATGACTACGGTGGCGGCGTACAAGTAGTCGACGGGGGACCGGGGGGAGTGAGCGTGGTGGATGGGGACGGCGGTGGAATCCACGTCGTAGATGGCGACGCGGGCGGAGTCCATGTCGTAGATGGGGATGCGGGCGGTGTACATATTGTCGGTTAATTTTACGGGTTATTGTAAGTTGCTCATAAGTAAGATTAAGACTCAATAAATATAGTTTTAATGGCATTGTATGTTTTTTGTTCCAACCCGCCTCCTAGCGTGGAGATTGTGGTAATAACCTTCCCTTTCGTGGGAGAGGCCCTAAGTCCTGCAGTGGACTGTTTTGATTCTGTGGTGGTCATTTTTTGTTACAAAAAATTAAGTATATATTGTAACAAACTTAACTGACCCAGTGCCAGCGTCGATTTTATTAGGCGACACTTACTTCCAGCTTTGACCACCGGGTCAGACAAGTTTGTGGCACTGTAAAGGAAGGTTATTGACCTCTTCATCAATTAGTCGGACGAAAGTTCTCATGTTAACGTTTTTCTACTCTTCCTCCATCCGGTCTTCGGCATCATGCAGCGACACCCTACCTCTAAATGGATGTTTTTCCATCGACTCTTTTCAATCCTACTTATATTGTAGTACCTACGTTTTACGTGCGGCTCCTACTATCTGACTAGCACAAACCGTTTTGTCAGAGCCTTGTCCGTCTGTCAGCAGGGGCACCACAGCAGGTTGGCTTGGGCGTTGGGCCCATGGCATTATTTTAAGGAAAAGTCGATTCAGCAGATCCTCGTCCGTCTGTCTTCGGGTCAACCACGAGTAAGTGATGTCGGCTTGGGCCCATGAGTTTACTTACTGAGCTATTTATTATTAGGTACTTTTAAAAACTTACCAATACCCGAAGAACTCCGAGAGATCCATGCAGTCGGCTTGCTTCTTTTCGGCCTCACTGGCTTCGGTCCCTAGCTCCTCCGCGATGCCGGAGTCCACGTCCTCGTCAGAACTCTCGGTTTCGGTCTCAGAATCGGTCACTATGGCTGGAGCAACACTCATGGCGCGCTTTCGGCGCGAACTCGCAAGCAAACTCTGTCGTTTGCTTCTTTTCTCTTCTGTCAGCCAGTAGTGTGAGAACTTTTCTATTGTTTTTATTACTTTTTAATGTTGACAGTTTCTTTTTTTTGTTAAGTTTTTTATAGGGTAAGTAACTCACTTGATTATTTTGAATTATATGGAGATTGTATGAACTGAAATCGAAATAAGATCGAATTTGAATGTAATAAATAAATTAGTAATCTACATAGACAAAACGAAATCGCTTTCCGCGTCTGTCTCTTTGTATTTGCGCTAACTCCTCTTAAACCACCTAAACGGATTTAGAGACGGTTTTCACCATCATATAGAGAGTTTCTTCCGGAAGGTTTATGTGACGTTATAGTACACGCATATTACGCAGCCTTCGTAAGCCCCCACAGGTAAACCGACGACTTGATAAATATAGCAGGACCGGCCTTTGTGAATATCGCTTGGGGAGGCATATGCCCAGCAGTGGCGTCTTTAGGCTGATATGATGACACGCATATTATTATGTAAAGAAATGTCTGAGAAAACCCGTGCGAAGCCATGTTTATAATTTTCAAATTATCACTGCTAGCTAACAAAGAAGCTCTATAATCTACCGACTACTCTGCCAACAAATGACTAATACAAATCGACTACGATGTAGAGTGTAGAGCCGCGCCATTTCGCAATTTGTTCAAATCAAGAGGAATTATAGAGACATTTGTTCAGGTCAAATTGTTTCTTAAAATAAGCACTAATAGACAATATTAAATCATAATAATTTATGCTCTCACGTACTAGGGCCCAGGGTCCGCCTTGATCATGATCAAGGATTTGGCAGATCAGATAATTATAGCGGAGCGACTGCCATCCGTGACCTTGCTACCAGGGGAACCTGACCAGATTGGATCATGGTTACACATTCAGTCGCCTGAATGTGCGTGCAGGTTTCATCATTTGTTTTCCCACACCGTAATAGCATCGGTTAGCATTAAACTATTGTACATAACTCAGAAAAGCACTAAGAGATGATATCTTTCAGTAAATTATCTGTGCATTAAATTAGGTTGGTTCTTTTACGTACAACAAATCGGTCAATGTTAACTAGTTTTATATAGGTAAGACAACAGTCCAAAGGGGACGTCAAATAAATCAGGATATCTCTTGCATAGTGGAGTAAAGCCTAAAACTTAGGCGACTCTTATGTTGGCACCCTAGGTTATTTCCAAGGATTTGTTAGATAAATTTCCCAAAATCGTTATTGAGCAACTACATCGCTGGGTTAACTTTTTTATAATTAGACTATCCAGGTATTTGACCGCCATCTCACCTGGTGGTAAGTGACGCTGCGTCCGATAATGATGAACAGCCTATTTACTAAGTCCTGTTTAGATTATAATGATCAAGGAACACACTCGCTATATTTTCTTTAAATTTTCCTGAATCCTTCCGTGTAGCAAATGCATTCCCATGAATTTTCTTGTTAGGAATTGCGTAGATCATCATAAGCGTTAGCTAAACTTTAGTGCAATCGAGCCTTAGTTTTTTTATGTAATACGGCATACAAACAGGCAAACGGGGCACTTGATGGTGCGTTGTCACCGCCGCCTATGGACATCAGCAACACCAGAGCTACCAATGCGTATGCATCGGAAGAAAGAACGCCTGTTGTAACCCAATACGTCTAGTTATTTATGCAAGCGAGCCTGACATTTAGGAGTTGTTGTAGAGGTAGCCATTCGGGGCCAAGTCTCACTATTTTTACAACGACCCAGATGACTATGGAGTCAATCGGCTGCTTCCTGATAGATTTGTTTGTTTGTTTGGGTTCTGGCCACTTGAGATTGTACTGACGAAAAAAAGTTTGTGGCTGTTTGACTGTTCGATCCATAGCCTATTTTATTAATATTGCCATGAAGTAATCAGCGTTTAAGCTTCGTTATTCAGCGGGGCAATGCGGCCAGCCTTCTAGGGACCTTTTCAAATTCGGGGGGCCTAATTTTTAATCTTTAGTTTAGTTAGGATTAGGGGTTTTTTGTTAGAGGATGGCTTTTATTATGTTCGTAATTGTATTTCATTATCTTTTTCCGTAATAAATATCTAAAATACCTATCGAAAAATAATCGTGTAATCTCACGTACGTTATTTACATTATTTCAATGCTAACCGATGCTCTTACGGTGAGGGAAAACATCGTGAAACCTGCACATTTAGAATGTGTAGCCATGATCCAATCTGGTTAGGTTCCCCTGGTAGCAGGGTCAAAGAGGTCAGATGACAGTCGCTCCACTGTAATTACCTGATCTGCCAAATCCTGGATTATTTTTTATTCACCAAGTGATATTTTGCTATCTGACATATTTGTAATTTCCTATACTTTTCCGTCTCCAATGTTTTTTACATTAGGTAGGACCTAAAAGTAACCGAAAGTTGATAACTAAACAAGCGATAAGCTCAAACGAATCAAATTCCGTGAACGATAAGTTTTAATACCTATATAATTAATTTCCACTAATTACTTATCGAAAAATGAACGGATTACAATGTCTGGATTACATTTTAGGCGTAGATAGGTTAAGCGATTATCATCTAATAACTTGATACAGTCCATGTGTCCCAAGAAATGCATACAATCTGTCCCTCACATCATCTGATACAATACAATCAGCTATTCTGACTCACATGTACGTCGTAGGTACGAACTTTCTTGACCCAATTCAAATTTCAAATTTAGATCGTTACGATCACTCCAATTTTCAATAGTGACGTGTGCTGCCGCAACAAACGACAGCGGCGAAAAGCGGAACTACTTAACTTAAGCAATTTTTTAACTTGTATTTAAATTAAAACGGGCCCTATAAAATACCTACCGATTGAAAAAGAAAATAAAACTATTCTATCTGACCTTTTTCGATTTCAGTTCGAATTTCGAACTCACGTGCTTCAAAACTTTTTAAGTCAATTGCGTACACTTCCTTTTTGAAATTGTTTTGTAAAATTTACACTTGTTTTTTATTTTAAATAGGATCACTCGTAAAAAAGGGTTTGTTATCTTTTTTATTTAGTATGTCAATCTTTTTTTTTCTACAACGTTGGTGCGTTAGTTTTGTTTGGAGGCGGTCACAAACTGGGTGAGCTCGGTACACGACATGCATAGAGTAACTATCACAGGGAATCTGTGGAGCGTCCTAATAATAATTTTCTTTCTATTAATATCAAATATCATACGAGGAATTGGGCTACTATCAAGTCCACATGATATACTCTGGCCCTTTTTCACCACAGAACAACAGACCCTAAAGTATTTCTTACCTAGTGTCCAGGAATATTATGAGGTCTCTCAAGAGTGTCAAGGGGGAGCTCTGAGACTAAGCAACTGGTTTATTCCTTATTTGCGGGTAGATAAAAAATAATTTCATTGCATCTACTTATGTAAACTACATCCTTCTCATTTTACAAAACAAAACAATCAATAAAATATTTTAAAGTAGGTACAAAAAGTAAAAGTAAAAAAGTAACTTAACATTGAGGCTTAACTATTCCTAGGAGCTACTATTGCTGTTACTTACTGTTGACAGTGTAAGTAATAAGTTCTAAAAAAATCCCCAATACTGTTTTTTTTGCGTAGAGGTACGGTGGGTAGGTAGAGTGACTAATAGGTGGTATATAGGTGATGTTTTTAACAGTTTTTCATGCAGATGCTTGTAATTGCACTGGCCACTCTGTTCTTCGAACCAGAATTCTTGCTTGGTGGGTGAAATACGTAGCCATACGACTCCTCAGGCTTGACAGAGTCTTACCACCGGTAAATCCTACCACCAGTATATCGTGATAAGTATCCCCCCCCCCCCCCTCCCTAATCCTTTTTGCTGCACGAGTAGGCAGAGACCACATTGTTGCTCTTGCTACGGTCTTGACACACCTCTTTCGCTTTTTCCGCATTCAGCAACCTGTTGAAGGATGCTATACGCTCGATATTTATCGTGATACGTGGATTGTGATCCTGAATCACGATATTTATCGAGTGTGTAGGACTCACGGATACGGATCACAGGATTTCTAGAAAATCACGTACCATATCAACGATACGTGTCGCGATAAACATCGAGCGTAGCATTCATATCCTCGTCGGTTTATGTCGTGGATCTTCCAACTACCCGCACGAGCCGCTTTGGCTCGACTTTTATAATGCGTACGGCTAAGGAGTGGAATGCGTTGCCTGCGAGTGTGTTCCCTGATCAATATAATCTGGATACCTTCAAGGCTAGAGTGAATAGGCTGTTCCTAGACAGGCATGCTCCATCATCGACGGCATCGTCACTTACCACCAGGTGAGGTGGCGGTCAAATGCCTGGCTAGAAAATAATAATAAAAAAAAGGGTTTAAGGACTTGACTTGAAAATAATTATATAAAAAATATATTATATTCTGACCTTTTATCCAGTATATAGGTCAGAGGGTAAGAGGAATATAGTGTACCAGTTAGGGTAAGTTACCATACAACTCCATAGAGTTACTTTATCAGTTATGGTGTCGCGTTCGTCTTCCACCAGTGTTCCTCTAATTAAATCGTAGTTTCTCCTTAATAGGAGATTTTCCGAGAACCAATTAAAAAGAACATATAGTTCTAATAGAAATAGATTAGGAACGATTCTCAAATCTAAATCAAAACCAGACCGTTAGATGTATAAAAAGGTACCAAAACTAAGTAGAGCTCGTCTAGTCTAAGATGACGCGCCCCACTACTTAGTTGATTTCGATGTGTGAGTGCAAATATTGATAACGACACTTCATCTGTGTGGGAGCCAATGAAAGACGCGTGCTCCGACGTATGAATCGCACCGGCAACTGAATGACCAATTACAACGGCATCTGTATATGTATTGCGTCCATATTTTAAACTAGCTTATCGCGCTTGGGGCGCGTCATTTTAGATTAGACGAGCTCTACCTATGTATTCACGAAACACCTTTCCGAATAACTTCGGTTACCAAATTCAATACATGGGAATCCTGTCTAAGCAGCGCCATCTAGTGAGGCACGGTCGGACTACACTTTTTACTTTTTAAAGTACATGTCTGAAAATCCCCATTTAATCGTAATTTCTACGAATCGATCCTCTCCACGGCTCCCCAGTCCCGGCGCCCAAGCCCAGCCAAGTGCGCGCTATTCCTGCGGCCCGCCGCCACGCTGCACCGGGCATGCGCGTTGACACGACATTTTATAATTATTATTATCATCGACCGACTGAAAACATCACATCGAAAACATTAGTTGAACGGTCAGTACCGATCTTACGGCGAGGGAAAACATCCAAGCGCGGATCCCGCGTTGTGGGCACGATGGGCATGCCCACAACCCCAATTGAGGTTCATAAGCTAACGTTATATAGGAAAGATGAAGTTTAAAGTACACTACTATAACTTCTTTGCGTGAGGAAACCTACACCGACCGTGTGGTTAATATCTGGCTCGTAAGCGAGAGGTACCGGGTTCGATTTCTACTGCGGTTATGTACCACTGACTCTTTTCTGAGTTATGTACATCAGTTGAATGCTAACTGGTGCTCTTACGGTGAGGGGAAACATCGTGAAACCTGCTCATTTAGGCGATTGAATGTGGTCAGGTTTTCCTGTTATCAGGGTCATGAAGGTCAGGGGCTTTACCATGAAATTTATAAAAACCGTCAAAATTCTGCGCAGTTCAGTTGGGAAAGGGAGAAGCTTATGTGACATGTAGGACTTACGAGACACCGTAGCGCTGTCTTGTTCTAAGCGGAGCAGTTCTGTTTAGATCCTACTATAAGAGCTTATGGTAAGTCCCCAGATGGCAGTCGCTCCGCTGTAATTAACTGAACTGGCAAATCCTGGATCGTGGTCAAGGCCGACTCCGGGCCACTGGGAGCATAAATGAGATAATGACGCCAAGATGATTTATTTATTTATTTTTAGTTATTTATTTATCGACTTTACGACTGAAGGATTCGCGGTTAAGATTGAAGAGGTCCCCTGCGCTAGTTTGGTCACGTGCTGAGTAAACCTCAGGGAAAAGAAGCGATGGATGGACACAGTGGCGTCCAATGCGAGAGCCAATGGCTGATGAACGGAAGATGCTTATGATCCGGCGAAGTGGAAGAGAAAAAACAGGAAAGATGATGATGTTACCCACTGATAGAAAAAGTAGGTGAAAAACGTAAAAAAATACAAAAGCCGATCAAAGTGGCAACACTTACTTACACTTGGTCTATATGTCCAGCAGAGGACACGTTGGGCCACAAGTCCATATAGCTCTTACGAGGAAAGCCCCTTTCATCATCACAGCCCGCAACAGTCCACTGCAGGACTCAGGGCCTCTCCCACGAAAGGCCACTGCCATAATCTCCACGCTTGGCAGGCGGGTTGGAGATCGCAGTGTTTAAATACAACAATGGAAAATGCTGCTGCCCATTTTTCAGACTGCGGAGACTTTTGATCCTTTGCCTCGAAAACATTAGTCGCCTTGTACGACACCCACGAGCGTAAGGGGTTGGTGCCATTCTACTCTGCCGGACACCACACGGCCTTCCCTTTGGGTCATTTAAAATAAGAAGCAAGGGTTCAAGCTATTAACTTAATTATATTCGGTATTAATGGTCGCCATCGACAAGGAGTTCATCCTCACACCCTGGAACCTAATTGGTCGCGGTTTAAATAGAGAAAACCGCATCCAAACCGGTCTACCCGAGCTACGATGCTACAGACAGACATACACCTCCACAGATACACAAAGCCAAATTTATAACGTCTAAATAAACTCCCTATATTTTTCGGCGGTGAAGAATGCTATCAAACAAGCGTTAAGAAAATGCACCAATTAAACATGTATTAAAATATTTTTCATAGCAAGCTTTTATTGCGCGCTCGGCGTGCCCTAAAACTTGTCCCATGGAGGGCTTATTCGAGGCCAGTTCAAACGCTGTATGCGTCGCCGAATACTGGGCGAATAAAGTGTAAGTCAGAGTTCAGTCCATCGACTCGATAAGAAGAAGATCGCGCGTTCTCTATGATAAGTAATAATAATAATAATAAAAATATTTATTTTCTCCACCATAATCTTATAATATTAGGAACCAATAATTCGAACATGTATTTTGTTATTGTGGGAGACTGGAGCTTACGGTAGGTCCAGCCTGTGTTGTAAGTCTCCAGAAATCCCTGTATGATTAAATTAAAGTATAATCATTGACAGAGATCTCTCTGATAGATAGAAGCAGAGATAATTTTAATTAAAGTTACTTAAGTACTTACATACTAAATTTTTAAAGAAAAAGAAAATAAGTGAAAAGGTGTGTAGTGCGTTTGTATGTGTGTAAGTGTGTGTGTTTGTGTGTGTCCATCAGCCAACAACTTGCATTATTATTATCCCTCTGTTTATTAGTTATTTTGTAAAAGTGAAGTTATTTTGTGTTTTGCTTCGAATTTAGCTAAAGTGTAGATTTGTGTCTGTCTATTGATTCTATTGTAAAGAAATGGACCAAGGAATAGAAAAAAATTTAGAGCAAAGCTGGTTGACACTTGCCTTGGACAGAAAACTATGGGACGTCTGGAATTGAATGTGTTATTTGAAGTAAGTGCATATGAGTGTTGTTTCAGAACTATATTTAATATAAACAGTTGTCGGACAGTCAATACTTTATAATTTTGATATAGTTCAAAAGTAGGAAATCTTTAAGGGCGGAAGGTACTAACTTTAATAACTATTCGTTGAGCTCTTTCTAATCTAATTACATTTGTCTTGGACTTCTTTGACAGTCAGAGTGTTTAGCAAGCATAATCAAACGAGCTCAAACTCGGTGCGTTTACCATGCGTAGTTTTAGAGTTCATATGGCCACCTACCGGCTCCATCATCAGATCAGCTCGATGGTATCACAACAGCGAACTTACGTGAGTGTTCTAAATTTCAGCTCAATCAGAAACCGGGTAATGGGTCAAATTTAACTTTTTTATGTAATACGGCAGACAAACAGGCCGCTCGGACCACATAATGGTACGTTGTCATCGCCGCCTATGGACATCAGCAACACCAGGGACGCTACCCACGCGTTGCCCGCCTCTGAAGAGACCTCTAATATACCTCTTGAACGATCCCAAGTCATAGTCCAAAGGAAACACTGTGGCTGGATGCAAAATTGTATTACGAACAGACACAAAAACTAAAAAAAACTTGTAACAAAATAGCGCACACTGCACCGCGCATATGTCCCCATCCGTTAGACCCTTCACTACGTGGTTTGTGATTGACATTGACGTTACCATTTTCGAATCCATTACTGGCAATTCAGGCTATTCGTCGCACGCGCAGCGTGTTAAGACCGCAGGGGATCGTAATCAGATGCATCTAGCAGCTGATTTTGTGCGCTTTTCGCGTGACGGTGTGACGCAGTACCGTGTGTAGAACGACATTACACGTTGTGTTAGTGAGGCTATAAATAACAATTAATAATTATAATTACACGCTTGTTTTCTGTCGCCTGTCTTCGTATTTATATCGTCACTAGGTTATGCATTTTATGGAGCGCTTCTCTGTAATTTTTAAATGGCTTAGAGGCAACGGGTTCGATCCCCTATGCCGCCATGTAACAATGCTTGCATTGTTGTGTTCCGGTTTGAAGGGTAATGTATTAAGGGGATTTCATCTAAGACCTCAGTGACAACGGACCTGCGGTTCTGCATTTTTGTTGCCTGCAACCTAAATGCATGAATCGTAGATGTTATGGGCGACAGTTACCGCTTACCAAGTTAGACAAGTGGGCTATCTGCTCGTTTATCACTGAGTAGTATAAAAAAAATTCTGAGTACCTACCACACCACCATAACCAAAGGGAACTAAATAAAAATAATCGTCTTGGCGTAAAAGTCACGTTTTGAACTCTCGCGCACGAGGGCCCAGGGTCCGCCTTGACCATGTTCCAGGATCATGAACGTTAGAGAGCCTGATGACCTGAAAAACAGGCTTTTAGGCATCTGTCTTCCACATCTGTTATATCTAAGAAAATAGCATAATGTGAATTGTATATTATTGAGAGTTATTAAACTTGATTACTATTAATACGGCCGTGTGGTGTCCGGCAGAGAAGAATAGCACCAACCCCTTACACTCATGGGTGTCGTACAAGGCGACTAATGTTTTCGAGGCAAAAGATCCGTAGGCTGGAAAATGGGCAGCAGCATTTTCCATCGTTATATTTATAACACTGCGATATCCAACCTGCCTGCCAAGCGTGGAGATTATGGCAATAACCTCCCCTTTCGTGGGAGAGGCCTTAACTCCTGCAGTGGACTGTTACGGGCTGCGATGATGACTATTCATATTATCACTATAATTTTGCGATTATCACTATACCTACAGCGCCGCCGTGGAAGTTAACAGAACTAACATTCACGCATTGCCAATTAATTGGCTTTTTGGGATTTTGACGCAGCTTGCTTCGACATACTTCGGAGGACCAGTGTGGAAGCTCGCGTCAAAAACGACGCATGATTCGAGAAGCCTCGTATACGTAACGTCAGCGCGGAAGGCCCAAGAAGCGATGGATTGACATCGCCGAGTCGGATGCGAGAGCCAACGGCCTACGACGCAAGGATGCCCAAGACCGGGCGAAGTGGAGGAGATTGAGTCAGAAAGCCGACCCTAGGAGAAGCCGGGACTGCCCGCTCGGATGATGATGATGACGCAGCGTCAGCCAAGTTTGAGATGTGGTGTGGCTGTTTTGTCAATTTTGTCGCAGCTAGCTTCGTTATATTTAGAGCACCGGCAGATTTTGATAGGCAGTTTGGTCAATCCTTTCTTTCTGCGTCGGGATTTAAAACTGGTCCCAGGTCTCCTTTTTTATTATTTAATTTGGACAAAAGGAATAACAAAACACAAATAGGTACAGTTTGAAATTTAATTTCAAGTAAGTATATATTACTACCCCTAGACGTTTATTTTATTGCTGAAATAACACAGATTTATTTAATAATTTACAATTTTTGAACATAATAATAAAACCTACAAAGTAAAATACAGCATTGGATTGAGCAATTAATAGTATAGACTACCACAGAACAAATTAGGGATTTCCATTTTAAATACAAAATGAGATGTGTCTCCTAACACCATTATTTATTTATTTATTTAAAACTTTATACACTGGTAAGTACATTATACATTATATGAAGGGAGGTTCGCCATGGTTTCCGCTGGGGACTCTTCAAGACTGGATGAAGAGTCTCGGGAGCCAATTGGCAGCCTATTACAGAATTATTGTGACGATGTATGTATAATACTATGGATAAATATGAAAATGAATATATGAATATTATTATTAGATAGATGATAGATGTATCCGGGCCATTTTCCGCATTCAGGCGAACTCGCGCCCATTCTGCGTGGATATGGTGTACTCCAAGATACCCTATTGTTCCTGCCATCCTAACTCCTCCAGGAAACGCAGCAGTCCTTTCAGTTTTGCAAACGTCTCTGGAAGGGTTTGTGGTTGTCCGAGATGCTCATCCCTGTATGTTGCCACCCCCTCGCATGTCCGCAGGATGTGTGCTGCTGTCTCTTCCTCACTCAGGCAGGCTCTGCACAAGGGGCTGTCGGTGAGACCTATGGTGAAGAGGTGTTTATTAAATGGACCGTGTCCCGTTAATGCTCCGGTTACTAAACGGAGTTGCTTTTTGGTTAGTTTTAAGAGCCTTTCGGAAAGGGGAGGGTTAATTTTCGGTAGAGCCTCCTTAGCTTGTCTGCATTCCTCTAGTGATGACCAGAGTTGGTTGTGTTTTACCTTGATTCTATCCATCAGGTGTTTACGGGTCCATGCAAATGGCATGGGTATAATTGGTAATATTATTATTATTATTATATCCAAAAATAATAAGAATGTAATCCACATGCACATTGCATAAAAATATTACACAACACACTAAAACCTAGAAAGCTTGTTAAGCAATTTGAAACGATTCTTTATATTCTTCAACCGGTGCTCATTTGTCTTCTCATTCTTCTTCCATTCCCCTTTCCGTTCAACCTTTTTCCTTAACACTTTCACCAACTTCACTTCAAAGAAATCCTTTTCACAGTTCGCACAGAGTTGACGTTCACCTGCCTTGCTATAATTACTAACGTACACATGTCTGATACCCGCAGTGTTCTTGAGGAATATGTAGCACATTTCGCAGAACTTCTTCATTTTGCAGTCCTCGTAGACCGCTTTAGCATCTTTCTGGTCACACTTTGGTTCGTGGAATTCCTTTGCTGTATTGAAATCTATACTTTTCTCTGGCTGGCCACCGCTAGCTTTCTCTTGCTCATAGTGATCATCTCTATCGCCTTCATTGTCGAATTTCTTTAAACATATTGGACAGGAATATATATAGTGGTAAACGCTAGCGTGCTTAGAGTAATGGTAGTATTTGAGACCACATTTTTGGCAGATGTTCGGAGCTTTGTTGTAATCTAGGTCTAAATGACTAGGGTGTTTGAGCTTGATGTGGGCACGTACAGTTCTGAAGTTGCCAGCGATGCATCTGTCGCATATGTGGCAGACTAGCGGATGTCTGGTCTTAATTTTTATGTGGGACATCTCGTGGATTATGGTATTGTATCTGAAATAGAGTAGAAATATATTGTATTTGAAGTTTAAATTTTTGTGCTGTTTTTTTAATTATTAATACATAACATTTTGGCTATGGACAAGCAAATCCTTGCTTAAAAACAGATTACAGATACCGAATATTGTAATAGATTTTAAATTACCGAAATAAAGCTTTTAAAAGGCGCGGCGCGTCAAGGTTGGTCTATATTAGTTTGAATTGAGAAGTAAGTTCCATTCGAAAGAGAGATAATTTTTATAAAGCTAACACAATTTTTTAAAACAAGTGTGCTCTCGTGCGCGATTATCGAGTAGAGGCACGACGTAGAAACTGGTATCTCTTTCATTTTAGTATTGAGAGAAGGCAACAAACGCTCTCTCGAGGCGCTAGTCTTGTGCTAGCTGTGCAGAACTCTCACATTAATAATAATAATCGCTTATCCCGGCCTCTGCCAGGGTCCGCTTTCCTACTCAATCTCCTCCACTTCGCCCGGTCTTCGGCATCCTCGCGTCGTAATCCGTTGGCTCTCGCATCCGACTCAACGATGTCAATCCATCGCTTCTTGGGGCCTCTTTCCTGATACCGGCAGGTTCAGGCACCTATCCCACGTATCCCTGAGGCTTACGTAACACGTGACCAAACCAGCGCAGACGAGCCTTCTCGATCTTTCCGCAGAACTCTCACATTAATGTAGGGTATAAATAGTAAATGCAATTAAGTGTTCTCACCTGTTCGGGAATGTTTTATGGCAATGCGAGCAAAAGTACAGACTAGGTGTAACCAGATCGTCGTAATGGACACTTGCAGTTGAGTTCTCCGGTTTGGAACCAAGCATTATCTTGCCCGATACCATTTCGCTCTCTTCCTCTCCCACTTCTGGAATACACTCATCCTTCTCCGCCTGTGTGTTATTGAGATCAACGAAATTTGTTGTAAACAAATCATCATCGTCGGAATCGTCTTCAAAAATCAACTTGCTTTTAATACTGCTTGGCTCTTCAAATAGATCTGGAACTTCATTGGAGGATTCAGATTTTTCAGATTCAGACGGCGTCTTCACTGAAGTTTCAATGTTAGTTGTACTGTCTGGGGTTACTATTTCAGGCTCATATTCTTCAACAAGTTTCAGCTTAGCAACACTTTCAGAGCCGATAATGTCTTCGACATTATTATCCTCATCACTTTCAATATCACTTATTACAATAGTGCTTTCTTTCTGAAACGTGATAGAAACCGCTTCTGCCTTAACAATACTTGCTATCTTATCTAGATTTTCCAAAGACATTTCAATCTCAGAAACATCATTCAATTCTGTAATCGCTTCTTTATTAGTTTTTGTTTTACTTGTCGGCTTTGCATTTTTCACGTCTTTACCGTTGGTCACTATATCGGGTTCAGGCGTTCTGCGGTTCAAATCTTCACATTTTACTATGGAACTGTTCCGCACAATGTTCCGTTTGCATTCAGATCGTCCTTCCGTATTTAATTCATTCTTAAATTCCAGTTCGATCTCTTTCTCTATATCTTTAATGTTAGCTTTAATTAAATGTCCAGATAGCTTTCTGGTACATGTGTGATGTTTTAAATCTGACTTTGTGATGAAGTGTTGCTTGCATTTGCGACATTTCCGGATTGGAAACCTTTTTGTCTCGATGACAATATGCTTCGTATGGTGGAGGTAGAGGTCGTATCTGGAATTCGAATTTAATAATCATTTTAATAAAATTATTTATTTTTGATGTATAGAGTCCTCTTGGCGTTAATGTCCCGGTTGTGCTCTCGCGCACGAGGACCCGGGGCCCGCCTTGACCATGATCCAGGATTTGGCAGGTCAGGTAATTACAGTGGCGCGACTGCCATCTGACCTCCATGACCCTTCTACCAGGGGAACCTGACCAGATTGGATCATGGTTACACATACAGTTGCCTGAATGTGCAGGTTTCATCACGATGTTTTCCCTCACCGTAAGAGCATCGGTTAGTATTCAATCGAGCATCGGTTAGTATAGAGTAAAAATCACAATTACAGTACAATTATCAGTAGGCACAATAGATCAGTAATGGTCGCAGTGACACTAGGACTGAGAAAGCTACGGAAAGCCCACTTATAAAATATCAGTAGGCTCTGCACTAAGATAATATCTTGTATTGCAGAGGCCTGATGGTTCCGAATGTGATTCATTAGTAAAGTTCTAGCAAAGTAGGATGATCATTTTGGACACTGATTTCTAACCAGGGCCAATAACGATGACCTCGTTGAATAGGTATTTGAATATAGAGTTATAGTTACTATGACGCCTCACTCCAATTATTTGCACTCCCGGAGTTACGTTAGTAAGTGGTGGTCCATAGTCTCTGTTTACCCCCACCTGTGGGACACAGGCGTGAGCTTTATGTATGTGTATAACTCAGAAGGGACCTTCTACTCTTATCTCTTATCTCGCTTATGAGACTCATTTGATTCGATTTATTTGTACTTTCGGAGTTATACTTGTTTTAAACTTGGTCATCATCATCATCATCACAGCCTGTAACAGTCCACTGCAGGACTTGGGCCTCTCCACGAAAGGGGAGGTTATTGCCATAATCTCCACGCTTGGCAGGCGGGTTGGAGATCGCAGTGTTTAAATAATACAATGGAAAATGCTGCTGCCCATTTTCCAGACTACGGAGACTCTTGATCTTTTGCCTCGAAAACATTAGTCGCCTTGTACGACACCCATGAGTGTAAGGGGTTGGTGCTATTCTACTCTGCCGGACACCACACGGCCAAACTTACTTACGACCGGCTTAACCTTGGTACTAATTATGAAATGCGAACAAGCCAAGTTAGACTTAAAATACTTACTTTGTATGAAATATGCGGTAACATAAGTTGCAAGTCTCCATACTATATTTTAAAAGATCCTTGGATGTTATAATTTTTCTATGATCATTTTCCTCAATGCTGCCGTTCATTTTTAACTTTTTAATTGGTATGTCATCGTCACTGTCTGAAGAAGTATTGTAGAGCTGCTTTCTTTTCATTTTATTTTTCGTGCCTGGAATGAAATATAATTGAAATTGATTTATTGATAATCCTTTATTTTTAAACTAGGGGTTTTTCAAGGCTTCAAAGCACTTGAATACTGACAAAAGTGTATTCTAATTAAAGTGAACAAGACTAGCTTCAATCTGAAATCGATTACCGAGTGAGATGTCTCATTATAGGATGTACATGATGTCAACAAATTTAATTACAGCCTACTGGCTGATCATAAATGAAAAAATAATAAATAGGGTTTGCTTTAATGCTGCACTGGTTCTGGCTAAAAGATTCTAATTAGATCCTGTCAAAATAAAAATGTTACTGATCTTTTAGCTAGTACATGCCAGAAAGTGATATGGCAGGCTTTACAAGAACAAGGAGTGGACAGTAAGTGCATAAAATTAATTTGTAATCTCTTCAGACTCAAAAGATGGAAAGTGTTACAACTTGACCAAAGAGACTAAAGTCCCACGACAGCAACTTATGCTTACACAGCGCGTTTGTACAAACAAAGTTTGCGCAAATGGATCGTGTAGACGTCAAATTTTATGTTTGCATCTATTTTTCTAATTTAAAATTTATTGGTGCCGTTTAATTTAAGTTCTTGCCGTGTGGATCCGGCTTAAGGTCTTGAGAATTATATGAGTATGATGGTCACTGACTGTCACTCATGAATGAGATTATTTTCATGGAACACATCTGATGCAGACTAACTGAGCCAAGGGCAGATACATGAAAAAAAACACAAACAAAAATGAACAAAAAAAAAGGTCCAAAGAAATACAACCGTTAAAATAATATTGGAAAAGGGAAATTCCTTAGGAGTTTGTTAAGTGGAGTTACCCCAAAGTTATTTTCAGTGGTGCTAGAAAAAATTTTCTATAGGTGGAAGTAAGTTCACTCATCTAACTCAACATGGTCTTTTATGCGGAATCGCTAATTATTTTAGAGCAAATGTTACAAAAACGAATGAAGAAAAATTAAACTGTAGGACTGACAATGAATACAACAATAACGAAACTTCTAACCAACAGAGAAAAAGTACCCATCACATTAAATAATAAAGTTATTGAATACCGAGACGAATATAACTATTTTAGTCAATTAATGTCATTTACGCTTATTTTTTAAAAGGAAGCATAGGTATACAGGAATTGCTAATGCATGAAAAAGGTACTGGTCAATGAAAGAAATAATGTATAACAGTAAATTGCAAAAAACATCAACCTAAAAATAAATTACTTGAAGTATCTTGCCAGTCCTTACATATGGATGTCAAATGTGGGCTCTCGCACAGATTTAATGCAATAAGTTAGATGCCTAGTAAAAGAAAGGACAGAAACCAAAATATTGATTTGAGAACCGAAACTAAGTCATGGATGTTACACAAAAACCTTGATGATTAAAATTGAAGTACACCGCTCATACTTTGAGAGGCACCAACAAATAGAGCATGATTCACAAATTGGTATCCAAGAACAGACAGAGACGGAAAGGTAGTTTCGAAGATGGATAGATGACTTGACGAAGATGAATAGCTGGCAAATATGGGCGAGATTAACAGCAGATCATAAGATTATTAAGATATTAATACATTTATCCGGTTTATTAATTTATGTTGTTATTGAGAATATCATTGTGGATTGACTTACAATTAACATTTAATTTTCAATCATAGATAAATAAACTGAACTGAACTAAGAAATTGCAAAAATTGGAGGACACTTTGTCGAAAGACAAACAGACCAATAATATGATGATTATTTACAAACACTATCATTAATTTTTCATAATTTATGAATATTATTATTGATAAATCTTGTAAATGCATGCATGTTATAAATGCCAACACCTGTGGTCTCCATAAAAGGCTTGAATTGAATTGAATTAATTAGAAATTACAGCCATATTAGCTAAAGAAATTTTTAATCAGCTTTTGTCAGTTCTAAATTCCTTCTCACAAACAAATTGTACAATAACTGTAGAAACTAACTGTATACTGTAGACAATGTATAGATATTACATTAGGTACCTATATAACTATAAGATACCTAGTGTATTTTGTTATTATATTTATAGGTACACCCGTTGATGATTTTTAATATATTTAATGAATTAATGAAAGAAAAATTCTTATTTTAAATCAAGCTATATGTAAAACCCATGCAAGAATGTTTAAGGGAGTATTAATCTGGTTAAGCTTTATAGAAAGAAACACCAAACAGAAAACTATTGAGTCTTGTGCTAGTAAGCTACTGAACTGCTTGTTTGGTTATGGTGACTGTTCCTCGAAGTACTTCCACAATTACTGCGTGCGAACGATGAAAGACCACAATGCAATGGTTGCTCGAAAACATTCAAAATTGATTTTATGAGCTGTGTATCGTTGTATTGTATGTGTATGTAAATGTCATATTATTGAGGGCAGGGCGGGAAATCAGTAATTGAAAACACGATAAAATGGAACACTGGAAATGCTTTAATCATTTTTAATGATAAAGTTGTTGTTTTATACCTTAGCAATCGCAGTAAAACTAAATTTAGGGCAACGTTGTAAAAATATTTGTACAAATATTGGTAGGCACAAAGTAGATTTTTAACGAAATTTGCAGTTGCACTTCGCAAAATTACGTACCTACCTTGGTTATTGCGTTGTAATGAACAATATCATCTGCTAATGTATTCTTTTGAAATTAAAACTATTTACAATGTAATTTAATTGTTATAGATATGTCCTACCCGAAAAATCTTAAAGAAAAAATAGTTAAAGAAAACCAAACACGGACGCACCACCACACGCACATTTTTTTTTCTTTTTCTGCGCAGCCAAGCCACAGAGTAAAAGAAATTACAGATTATTAAAATAAAGGCAATATTATGTTATGACGCATCTATCGGGTGTATCTGGGAAGCTACATTATTCCCGTGTGATATAGGCTACTTATCATCCCGGGAAAGTAATAAAGTCCCGCGGAGAGGTTGAATGATTACGCAGATCCAAACTGCGCGCGGGTGAAAGCCGAGTAAATTTGAATCGATCGACTGAAATGGAACAACAGACAGGCAACTTTTACGACGACATGACTTTGACATTTTCCCACAGACCATTGATTTAGGAAACCAATTTCTTATCGGCTAACCAACGTAAACAAAAATAAAGAATACCTATTTTTCCTTTTTAATAGAGAAATGGTAAGCGAGACAATTGTATCCCCTTATCTTTACATACAATACTCATAAATATGTGTAATAAATTGAAATTTGACAATGAAATGTGAAATTATTTTCAAAAATACAATTTGTTTTAGGACTTAAAAACTTTTGGTGAAAATGACTTCGATCCAAAGAAATGGATCAACAAAGCATGGAGTACTAGTGGAAATCAAGATAAAGAGGTGAGCACAAGTTTGTTAAACTCTCAAACCAAAAACACAGTTTAAGGAGAAGCAATCCAGCCTCATTTTAATCATCAACATCATCATCATCATATCAGCCGAAAGTCGCCTACTGCTGGGCATATGCCTCTCCTAGAGATCTCAAGAAAGTCCGGTCTTGTACCTTAACCATCCAGCTGGCACCTGCGATCTTTACCAGGTCATCGGTACACCTTGTAGGAGGCCTACCCACGCTGCGTCTTCCGGTACGTGGTCGCCACTCGAGAACTTTCCCGCCCCATTGGCCATCTGTTCTTCAAGCTATCTGCCCTGCCCACTGCCATTTTATCATATAACATAATCTAAGTATCATCATTGTTATCCTAGCATCCATTCCGGCTTAGTATCATGATCATATCACAACCCCTAATTTGGTTAATGATCATCACAGCCCGTAATAGTCCACTGCAGGACTTAGGGCCTCTCCCACGAAAGGGGAGGTTATTGCTATAATCTCCACGCTTGGCAGGCGGGTGGGAGATCGCAGTGTTTAAATATAACAATAGAAAATGCTGTTGCCCATTTTTCAGACTATGGAGACTCTTGATCTTTTGTCTTGAAAACATTAGTCGCCTTGTACGACACCCATGAGTGTAAGGGGTTGGAGCTATTCTACTGTGCCGGACACCACACTGCCAATAGTCAGTAAACTCTATTTCTTTCTTTTCTTACCAGACATTTGTGGCCAACACCGTTACCCGGCTTCAGTTGTACATGAAACAATTAACAAACTCCTTGGATGAGACCACTACACAGGTACGTATTGTCAATCGGACTACAGGTCCCCAATTTTTATATTTCTGCTGAGGTGGCAAACGATTATTATATACTTTATTGTATAAGAAACAAGATAAAAACAATCATTACAAGATGTTGTTTACGAAGGTGGGCTTATCTCTGTCAGAGATCTCTTCAAGCCAACCCTACCGGGTGTGGAGATATGCTGTAAGCAGTAGAATATGTTTAGCGACACGGCACGACCGCGACGCGAAACTGGAGCGGCTACAACGCGAAACTCCGTGCACACCCACGGTACAACTAGTGTCATGTAAGAAGAGACTTGGCGGGTCACGTGGCTCGACTTGCTTAGTAGGCGATTACCTGCGCGAAATCCCCTCTACTGTCATTTGACAAGTTTCTTCTTTTATGGCGCGGATTATACTGTAGCACGAACCGCGAAACTCATTTATCTATACTTCTATACTAATATTATAAAGAGGAAAGGTTTGATTTTTTGTTTGTTTGTTTGTATTGAATAGGCTTCGAAACTACTGTACCGATTTCAAAAAAACTTTCACCGTTGCGAAGCTACACTATCCCCAGGTGACATAGGCTATATACCCGTGTACCCGTGCGAAGCCAGGGCGGCTGCTAGTTTCATATAAAATACCACTGAATTGCCGCGCCGGCGCCGTGGTCGCTTAGGTATGCAAGACACGGGCAGCGTTCGCCGCGCGACGACGCACTCGCTTCGCATAGGCGCTTTGGACGCGCCGCTTTGGCCCGAGCTTTAAGCGTGCAAACCGCCTGATAATAAGCAGTTGTAGCCTATGGACAAGGGTAGCGTGTTGCCGACCCGGTAAGACTATGTTTGTTACCTAATTGGCGAGCCCCCCCCCCCCCCCCCCCCCACTTTACAACCATTCATCCACTTCAGTATCTAGAGGTGGATACTCCTGACCCTGCTCTTTTTGGAGCAACCTCAATCGATATAAATATACGAGAAGATATGGTGTGTCAGGACCGTATCTTATGGCACTCTATAGTCTACCAACCGCAATGTTATATATGCGTGATTCTGTATCTATGATATTTATGATGAATCAACCGGTGGATCAGTAAAGAAAATAAATAAATAATTTATTCAAGAAACTTAAGTCTAAAATTACATCGTTAAATTTAAAAATACCTACTTATGTTAAAACTTAAGTAGAACAATTTCAAATTATTTATTACCCTAGTTATTTAAGCTAAGTAAATTAAGTAGATACATGCTATATTTTTCATTAACTAGATGCCTAAACTAAGTAAGTAGTTTACCTGTCTTAACACTGAATCATCAGTGTCAAGAGCGTCGGTGGCCTAATTATTAAGGGGTCCGATTCGTATTCAGAAGCTCCGAGTTCGAAACCCAGTGTCGCCCAATGCAGACCAATGACACCTTTTTTAGTTATGTATATTAGTTGAACACCGAAACTCGACGTTTGACATTGAGGCGATCGAATGTGTAACCATTATCCAATCTCGTCGGGTTCTCCTGTTGACAGTAGGCTTATTGCGGAACACTGTTACCATTGTTCTCTAATTTCAATTATTGAAATGGCTACTTGGCGATTATGTATGATCGATTTGATAGTTTCAATTTATTGTAATGTAACTTTGTTAGCAACTGAATCCAATAAGCAGATAATTGTTGGCGACAGCGTTACGAAATTAGCCTACAGGGTCATGGAGGTCAGTTGGCAGTCGCTCCACTGCAATTACTAATTACCCTATCTGCCAAATCCTAGATCATAGTCAAGAGGCAAGGCCTACGGGCCATCGCGCGCGAGAGCACAACCGGGACATTGGCGCCAAGATGATTATTTTCACCAATTTATTTGTTCCCCAGATAGTGACCTCCATACCACGCATACTCCAAGACGCATCAGCATTACAAGTAGAAGGTGCCATGCTGCAGCAGCGGATGCTCTCTCTTGAGATGAAGGTGCAAGGAGTTGAAGAGCAGACTGGTCACTCTATTGAGAGCCTGCAGAGGATCGACCAGCTCAAGAGTCGGCTGGAGGTGCGTGAATGCTGGGATTCTTTGTTCTAGCACTACAAATTTTATGGGTTTCTTACCAGTCACAGGCCTTCTAAGTATCCCAAAAACCAAATCCGGTACTAGAGATCATAAAATGAAACAACTGCTCCAAGACGTAAGCTCGTATAATTAATATCACAAATCGTTATATTAAAACAGCCGGAACATTTCGATACAGCGATGCAAAAGTACTGCAACGCCATCTAGCGGCGGCAGTGTGAACGCCTTCTTTGTCGAGTTCTTTGGGCTCCATTCACACCACACCACTTTTAGTGACCCACTTTCATAGTGACCCACTTAATATATTTAAGTATGCTATAGGTAATATACAATTGGTATTGAATTACTAACATAGTGGTGTAAGATAATATTATGTTACTCATGTGTTTTTATATTCTGTAATGATCTGATAAATTAAGATATTTTTTTATTTATATACTGTACTAGCATACTACCATTTTGATATGTTATACTCAGTGATCCACAGTAACTTGTGTTATTCCATACCCTAATCTAGCTAGAGCTCGTCTAATCTAAAATGACGCGCCCCACTATCGCATTACCGCACACAAGCAAGTTTAAAATATGGACGCAATACATATACAAATGCCGTTGTAATTGGTCATTCAGTTGCCGGTAAGATTCAAACGTAGGAGCACGCGTCGTTCATTGGCTCCCACACAGATGAAGTGTCGTTATCAATATTTGCACTCACACATCGAAACCACTACTTAGTGGGGCGCGTCATCTTAGACTAGACGAGCTCTACCTACCTTTACACCAAATCCGTTCATCCGTTTAGGCGTGAACTGTAAGCAACTGTAATTACGCAACTCTGTTGCTAACAATTCTCCGATTTCAATGATTGAAATTGTTACTTTGGCGATTACGCATGATTGATTTAATTGTTTCAGTTTAGGGGCCATCCATAAATTACGTCACACGAATTTTAGGACTTTTGAGCCCCTCCCCCCGTCCTTGTCACAGGTTGTCACAATTTTATAATCCCCCCCTCCTGATGTGACGTCACACATTTCTTAAATTTATCCATGTATTTTAGAATATGTAATTGAAAGAAAACAGCTATCGTCATTTTTCATAGTGAGATAATTTCATAGTGAGAATGCGAAATTATTAATAAATATTGATCAAGTTCGTTAAATTTTAAGATTTTTTATTCACATCTAAACGTCGCGTTTGATTATTAATTTTTAACATGTGATGTCACAAAATTTTTGACCCCCCCTGCCCCTTGTCACATTTTGTCACATTTCAGTAATACCCTCCCTCCCTATTAAGGTGTGACGTAATTTATGGATGACCCCTTATTGCAAATGGTTAGCAACTGAACTTTGTTAGCAACTGAACCCATGAAATTGATCGTACGGAATGTTTTAAACTGTCGCGGTTATTATTACACATTTTAAGGGTATGCCTGGAACATACCCTTAAAATGTGGATCGTACGGAGTCTCAAAAGTAACAACTTCAATAACTGAAATCTGATTTGTTCCGATAACGCATCGCCCTGATTCCTTATTATGTACTTATTCTGTTAGTTTTAAGCATTCAGTTTTTTGAATGTGTTATTGGACCAAACAAAGTCTATGTCTAAATCCAAAAATTGTTGCCAACAGCGTTACGTAATTAGTAAACACCCACACAAACATTCCCATTTATATAATTAGTGGAATATAGCAGGATGGTAGAATTATAAATAGCCAGGTAGAGCTTGTCTAAGCTGAAATTAGTTACTTAATTAGTTGATTTCGATGTGTGAGTGCAAATATTAATAACGACACTTCATCTGTGTGGGAGCGTCGACTGCTCCAATCGAACGATGCGTGCTTTCTTCGTTTGAGTCTCACTGGCAACTGAATGACCAATTACAACGGCATTTGTATATGTATTGCGTCCATATTTTAAATTTGCTTGTGTGCGTTAATGCGACTGTGGGGCGCGTCGTTTCAGCTTAGACGAGCTCTAGACACCGCCAAACCCTTTTATGTTAATTAGTTAAGAAACAAAATGTACTTACAATGAATTAAATTAAACAAAAAAATTATGTTTGATCAACGAATTCGCTCCCAGACGGCAGCCTCGACCCTCCGCGAGGCGGACAAGTGGGCGGCGCTGGCCACAGCGTTGGAAGACATCCTGGAATCCGGTGTGCCAACGCAGACCGAGAAACTGAATGAGCTCGCCGGACAGGTGGCCGCTATGACAGCTAGCTTGGAGGTCAGTGGGGTCTTGGAGCTTGCTGAGTTAATAGTGACCGATTTATTATAGTGACCCACTTAATGAACCGACGCCTCGAGCTGAATGAGCTCGCCGGCCAAGTGGCCGCCATGACAGCTAGCTTGGAGGTAAGTCAGTATCAGCTATCATAGTAACCCCCTAGGTGACCACCTAATTCGGGATCACCTAATAGGGAAGTCACTCACTCAACATTATTATGATGATGATGAGGATGATGATAATAGGGAACTGGGAACCTACAGTGTTGTGTGAATAGTGTATTACTATTTTCGGTGGCGCA